>JBBPLR010000138.1:0-41967 GCA_038089915.1 Sutorius australiensis | reverse complement strand
AGTTTGGGGGACCGCCTGGCGCCGAGTATTTGATATTCTCTGCAAGTATTTTTTTTCTTTCAGTACATGCAAAACAGGAAACCGGCGAGGCGCCGCACCGAGGGTGTCTCGCCTACGCCCACCAAAGTGTCCGTATACCTTACAGGGTCGGTCGTCCTGTGGCGTAGGCTTCGCTGGTAACGTGAGAAAAGTAGCGTCCCACTGTACTGCCAGGGTCGAGGGATCGTGTTTATGCCCTTTCCGTAAACACTGCAGTGGGGTATATTAAAGCACGATAACAAGACAGCAGTTGTCCAGAGAAAAAAGAGGACATACATCAGGCCGTAAGAGAAGGTCACCTTTAGATTCCAACGCCTTGAACTTAGGGAATAAGGTTACAGGAGAATAGACGGAGATGAGGATTTCGGACCGATATCCATATCCCTGCAATACGCAACATCCCTGCACCTTTACTGCGCTCTTCTTTTTCTTTTTCTTTTCATCAAAGCATCGCAAGACGAGTCGCGACCACCACTAGATGGAGGGTTGGCGACATGCCTGGCGGGGGTCCAGAAAAGTTCGCAAACACGCGGGAAAACCTTCCTCACCTGTACTTCATAACGTCCAGGATCATCATTGCCCTTCAAGATACCGTCATTATTGGGGAAGCATGCTGCTCACGAAGACCGGAGGGATCCGGATAAGAAGACTTCGCCCCCGGGTTATCACCCTGCGAAAAAGCATACGAGTGGGAAAGATAGATTAAACAATATGTATGCCCTACTAGATGATCTTTCCCGTATAAAAGCTACTCTTCAATGGACATATGAGCAAGGGTCAACGGACCATTGTAAAGGCGAATTTCGCCGCCGACTCGTTCATGCACAACGCGTCCAAGAGAAAAGGAAAAGTCAGCTAGCGGTTGGGCACCCCCCTTACGACTGCATCGATGCAAAGTAGAAAGGCCTGTCATCAAAGTCAGATCTAAGATGGTGAGTGCCAATGACGGTTGCGATTTCGCACCTGGCCCGATCCTGAATGTGGGGGTATAGCAGGGTCATGGCTAGGAAAAGAAACCGTATGACAGTCCCATGGGATGCCCATGAGATGGGAATTGGGGAAGGATCGTAAGGGTTGACCGATACCCCGACAGCCAAAGCTCTCCGCCGTGACTACGACTGGTACCAGTTCGTGCGCGGACGTATACACACGTTTCAAAGGGTCGTCGGTTCGCCCTCGTTCCCGACCTTTTGATATTATTTTCATATAATAAAGAGGAATACAGGTCAATGAATTCTGGGACATGTCGTACCTGAGGGTAAGTATGAAAGTGAGATGCCAACATCCATTGATGTTATCTTGGAATGTCGGCAGGACACTTAACCTACGTCAAACCCCTCAACGTCCATTCATCGGCCGGATTCTCCCGCTTCCGCTTGGTATACAACCGCCGTATGCCCGTGAGACGAAGACCAAGCACGTCTGAGAACGGTCCAACAGCGAACCGACGTGTCGGACCCGACGAATAATAACGCACGGTATACTGCAAGACGTGAATGATGATGGCATTCATCCGATCGTTCCTAATCCCAAGGGTCGAGTGAGAGGCTGACTGCGTCGGAGGCGGCCTCCGACAGAACGGACACCGCGGTGATAAACCTCCAGGATTATTTCTGCGTCTCTGCTACCACATTTCCCCCTTACCTTGATCCGATACGACCGTGTTCCGATTTCCATCGTTTCCATCGTTTCCATGGACGAGAAAATAAACCATGGGAAGCGGAGGGAAAGAAATAGTTCCCTACAACCCCTGCCGATCTCGAGCACGTCTGCGCACGATATTCTGAGATCAGCATGATTTCATCGACGACTGCAGATACCACAACAAAGACCCACCGCATCTGGGGGAAACGGAAACTGCAGTTGGCCCATACCCACGACCTCTTCACCCTCCGTGAGAGTGAGAACGATGTGGGAGCCTGCATCAAAGGGATGGACATCCCCAGGGGGACCAGGGGATCTTTGCACGCGCCGAGACGCGACACGACCTCTGCTTGCACAGGCGGGACCGACCAACCACTCTGACCGTCAAGCAAGGTCACCATGGAGATAAAGATCGCCTGGAAAGGATGATCCAAGGATCATTGTTTTATCCTCATCCCATAGACAATATATGTTGGCAATCCTGCAGTGGGATGTGAGGCGATGGTACGGAAGATGGTGAAAAGGGCCAAGAGTCACTTCTTGGGTGCACAGTCGGCCACAAACTCGAGAGGGAGTTCGCGTCGGAGAATCGCGTCGCGGTGTCTCGGGGTGAATAGAGGTTGTGTGTGCACCGAATGTGTGGTTCAACGTGCTAGTCGTATGACTCCTTGGTTCACCGTGGTGAACTACTTTGATAGGGTCTTCCTGAGCGCCGCGGGGTGAGCCCCACTCAACAGTAATCAGACATCGTGATAGTAGAGATGACGACGACAGAGCCTGATGATGGTGAGACAGACGAATCAGAACCAGCCAAGTTGAGATCACGATCAGCGGTGGCAAAGAAGATAAAGGTCGATCTGACCAAATTATTGCATGACAAGCTACCAGGATTACCAGCCCAAGGTATTCCTCGAGTACACATCGTAACACGCATGCAACAAGCCCAAACCAGTGGAAGTGAGATCGGATCCGCGAAACCCCGTAGTAAAACAACCGGCTACTTTACAAATAGCGTGCAGAGGTCGTCCAAGACCATGTTAAATCATGCATAAACACAAACGAACGGACGAATGAAAACGAGAGAAAATGTAACAAACTCCAAACACGGACATAGTACAGCGCATTGTCACCAGGATAATGGCACCATGAGATGCCGGGTATCGTCAGGCCGTGTTGTTTAAATTAAGCACGGGTATCTTCGTTGGCTCATAGAGCAAACGCGACGACGACAAGAGCGGCGGAGCTAAAAAGAGTGAGAATACCAAGAGGACGCGTTGAAACGGCGCCAGAGGTGGGTGTCAGGCCGGAAGTCGCAATACTGGAGACTGAGGTCGTCCGAGATGAAGTAGTGGACACTCCGGTAGTGAGACTGCTGGACAAAAAAGAAATTCAGGCACGAAAAGAAATCTCAGCGAGAAGACTCACGGTGTTCCACTCGCCAGCGGAGTGGAAGTGGATACCGAAGGGGTTGCGGAGGAACTATAGGGGATCGCAGAGGAGGAACCATAAGGGACCGAAGAGCAGGAATTGTCAGTCAAACAGGAGGTATCATTGCTGCCTTGAATAGTGATCTATTGTCCAGCATGGCCTCAATCAGACATAAAAGGTCTATTTTGGGAACAACGTACGGTTCCACTCCAGGCTTCGTCTCCCATTGAATCCAAAAGAGATATGATGACATCAGTACCGGCAGCGATGTCGACGGTCCAAGTTATTGAGGTGGAAGTCTGGTTACCAAGGTCCACGCTGTAATGGGTGAATGATAGGTCGAGGAGGGTGAAGGGGTGAACTCACAGGGCAGGACCACATGGGTCGGTGGCGGAGACGATGAGGAGATCATAGGGTGGATTCCCAGAATCAGTCCAATCAATCTGAGCTTGCTGGCACTGCGAAGAGGGTTAGAAACGGAACTGCGAGGAAGAGAGAGGATCGGACCTGGATAAACACAGGGGTGTCGACCGAGAAATAGGACGACTGCGCTGAAATGGAGCAGATGAGAAGAACAAAGGAAAGGAAGGAAAAGAACGTGATGAACATGACTGTTCGGTAGATCGAGGAGGTAAGGAAAAGGTGGACACGGACGGGTCAGTCATCTTATGCATGTCATATTTCAAACCCCGCACGACAACGCACTGTCGTCTATTTCTTCATTTGTTTCACGCAACTGACATGCTCTTCACATGCGTAAGTGGGCCAGCTCAAAGCCTACTCTTTACAACGTTGCCCTCTTCTACCAATCTTCGTCGCTTCGTTATCCTGCGTTTCGTCGTCAGTAATGACGCTCGTACATAATTGATCAGAAAAGCCTCACCCAGAGTGCACCACCACACTCGGCTCCTTGCCAACGCCTTCCACGGCTTGCCGATCCTCCATGGACACATATCGTCGCTCAGCCGGACCAACGTAGACTTGTCTAGGGCGCCATATCTTGACGCCTTCTGGGGATAGCATCATCTGATGTACCGTTAGCAACGTGCGGACTGCACCAAGATCCCACGCACCTGACGCCAGTGCGCGAGCCATCCCACGACACGCGGTACAACAAATAGGACGGGGAAAAAGTCCATTGGGAAACCTGGCATCCATGAGCCCACCTTCATATCACAAATTCTGTTCAATTACACACCCATCGCACGATAAATGAGCCCACTTTTCCAAGCCATCAGTACTCGGTTTGGTTGCAAGATAATGGATATACCTCCAAAAGTCGACATTAGGGGCAAGCTTCCGAGAGACAAAATAGTCGTCGCCAAGAGCTGCATCATGCAATGCCATGGCAGTCTTCAGCAGAGGATCGGCACCCGTGCTGCATGACAAGGGCGCTTCGTCGATAAATTGACAAGTGAAGCAACTCCGAGACGTACACTGCGAATACTTCATCCGCAACCTTTCGTATGATAAAAGACCGTGGATCAGACTGTCAAAAAGAGAGATCAACCAACTCGTTTTTCATAGCAAGTGCGGTGCACGTACCGTCTTGTAAACACGATGCCCGAAACCGCTGAGTACTTTCTCGCGGCGCTTCACGGCTGCCAGGAACTCGGGCACGTTTTCGGGACTAGGGTCCACGCGTCAGTCCGGCGGTTGTGCGCGACGATGTTATCACCCAGGCGCACCTCCCAATAGATACCAACATCCGGATCACGGCTTCATTTGCGCCTCCGTGAAGTGGACCACTGTACAGCATGGATTTAGTGCGCACGATACACAGTCTCATATTGACACTTACTACAACGAAGCACACCCCGCTGCGATTGCACTATACGGGTCTGGGAGTGACGATCCGGTTTGAAGGACGGTGGTACTGGAGGCGTTGAGCTCGTGATCGGCGTGAAGGATGAACAAGATGTCCAAGGCACGGACAAGAACAGGATGGGGTTTGTAGGTGACCCCGCATGAAGTCGACGTAGTTGGGAAAGCATCGCTGTGCGAAAGATGGTCGAGCTGAAAGAGGAACCTTAAAGACAAACCAACGACTGTCAGCCCAGTGTGATAAACCGAGAACAGAATACGTACGACTCCGCGTAGCTCATTCCCGTCGGTGGCACCACGAACTCTCTTCCCTGCCGGACGCGATAGGCCATCGCTGCGAGGGTCGTCGCTTTGCCTATCAGCCTGTAAATCTGCTTGTCCATGTTCTGAAGTGCGGCTGGGTTCCCTTTGGCACCGTTCGTGTAAAGGTTCTGGCCTACAAGGGTTATCGTCAGTATTCTGCCCGATGGTCCACCGACGAGCATCGGCTGATACCTTGCAACGACGGGTTTGCCTCGCCATAATAGGACCCCAGGTAAGCGAACGCGCTGGTCAGGATGGCCATCGGGTGAGCGTCATACCTGAACGCACGAAAGAATCCCGCCGCATCCGCATGCATCACACCATGATTGAGCACTTCGCGCTCAAAATGAGAGAGCTGGACTCGTGTCGGGAGTGCGCCATAGATGAGGAGGTATGCACACTCGAGAAACGAAGATTGAGAAGCAAGCTGCTCGATGGGGTAGCCTCTAGGACACGGTGAGAAAAGAAGGCTGGGTGTGAGAACGCGGTGTACTGACCGGTAGCGCAGGATGCCGTTGTCACCGTCGATGTAAGTAATGCTACTCTCGATGACGGCGGTGTTCAGGAAGCCTCGGTCGGAGACGCGCAGACCACGTTCGGACTCGTCTTCGGGGCGGTCATTTGGTCCGGATAAGGCACGAATGGACTTGAAAAAGGAAGCGGGGATGGCATTATGTGATATACTGTGACGATCAGGAGAAAAAGTAAGCCAGTCTGTGAATGTGAAACGTACGGGACTCTGTATTGTCTCCCGGTGCGGTTGTCTACGATGGTGAGCGAGTCGTCGCGCCTTGGCTCTGATGAAGGAGTATCCTGACCCATGTTGCGAACAGAGACAGTGCAGAGGGTTATTTAAGTAGTAGTTGGGGGCGTATTACCATGTCAGAGCTGGGCCGGCTAAGACGTCCCGGTACAAAATCGCGATTTCACGTGTATCTCAACTACACGGTTGCGTCGAGATGGTGTATTGTTCGTTTGTACAAAAAGTGAATCAGTATGGTATCTCGCTTGTCTACGATGATCGGTAGCATCTCACGAACCCCAAGGAGAAATCTCATGCAGCACTCTCCGACTTCTTGTCTCGCGACAGCCATCCTGGCAACAGATGGTGAGACGGTATGGAGTACTGGGAAACGACGTACCTCGCAACTTCTGATCATGGGCCTTTTGTCTTTCGCGGTCCGCGGTCCGTTGACGCGCCAACTCTGCGTCGACCATGGGTGCCTCTGTTACTGTCATTCTAGTGATTAGCCACGTGCCAAGCAAGGCGGGGACATGCCATTGGGTGCAACCCTCTTCGCCTCTATCAGGACCACCTCGGCCTTCTCAAAGTATCCAAGTTCTCCCAGCGCCTTGCCCTTGCGGAAGAGTGCCTTGAAGTTGGTCGGATTCTTTGCAATTGCCTGGGCCACCCTAGTCATCAGAAGCACAGTGATCGAGGCGGTGGTAGTTACCTTGTCAGCGGTGTCTACGGCGCGTTTCCAGTTTTCTTGTTTCAGATGACACGCCGACATGTTGGCGTAGATCTTCTCGAGCATGAGGTCGACCTGATGGATGTTTATTTGTACACTACAGGATCCGATAACATGACCACCAACCTCGGTTTTCTCATCTTTGGCACTCGCAGCCTGATCCACGGCGGAGGTTGGCAGGGAAGTGGGGAAACCCATTCCTAGAGATTTGAGTGCATTTCTTGGTTACACGACAATCGGCATGTCAAGAACTGGCTTGAGGGTTTTGCGTATCGGCCAACTCACTTGTCGAGTCCATGGAGATACATCAGGGACTATAAAAGGAGTGAGATCTGGACTTCCAGGGGCGTCATGGTGCACGATGTACTTCGTGATATGATCGTAATGCTGTGGTGATCCACGGCGTACTCAGACGCGCCGCACTCGCAAGAGAACCGTTTCAAGAGACGTACCGCTCTTTAGATCACCATTCTTGAATGCGATGTCGCCAACATCCTTCTTCTCGCGTGCTATCTCTAGCTTGGACACCACCTGTGTCTTCTCTTCTGGCGTTAGCACCACCGCGTTTGCATCGAGTGCGACGGCTGGACCTGCATGTCGAGGAGTGGGTGCAGTGTGATCAGACATCGTCAAGCTCAGTGATCAACACGTTCGAGAACACAAAGTAAATCCAAGTGATGGCAAAGTGTCAATGATAGCCAAGGGGTAGCTTATTTGTTCGTGTTGTAACACTTTCCGCATTCGGGCGTACTAGTCGTCCCCGACGCTTTCCATTTCACTTCAAACCTTTCCGATGGCTCTCCTTAGCACCGTCCTCGGTTTCTCTGCCTTTGGACTTGCATCGCGTTTCGGTCAGCTCGCCATACAAAAGAGGAATCTCATGGACAGTATGTTCTCTGTATATCCACGTTGACGGATCCAACATGCTTTGCTTTCAGACTTGGCTGGACACGCCATTGCAATTGCTGCATTCGGATATGCAGGTTACTGGGTGCACCACCACGAAACACGAACAAACGAGCTCATCACATGGAAACGTGCGGAAATACAGGCCAGAGCGGACGCTGAAAGAGTAGCAAGGGGGGCAGGAGTGGCCTAATGTGGGGCGAGAATTCTGTGTGGGGCTCGAGGGTGTAATGGATTGCTTGTGCCCTGGCCTGGCGTAGGTTCGTGATTTGCGCCCAACATGCTCCGTCAACCTGACGCGGTTCCCCCGGGAAGAGATTTTTCACACAGCACGATGTGGCGAGCTTTTCTATCTAGAAGCCGTTTGATACCTTCTCCAGAAAAGTCTATGTGGAGCTGCTCACATTCGACGAGGGTTTTCTGGCTGTCACAGTCAATTGAACGTGGTTCCAAGTGCGTCACGATACGCCACTTGCCAGCTTTCACCCCTTCAACCAGGGGTTTGGATGGACACGTGCACACCGCCCAGTCTTTATCTCGACATATATCAGAGACGGGCACGACCGCTGACTGCCTCGTGCGGCGTGATGATCGAAGTGCATACGTTAGGTGGCTGGACATTCCAGGTGGTGTGTCTGCCAGAGAGGCCTCACTTCCATTCCACGACCCCTTTCCCCGAGTGCACTGAGTGTTGGCACGCCTCATTCGAGCAGGTTGCGGAACGGAAATGAGCGCTGTCGACAGCGGCACGTTCTAGGGTCGTCTCGTGTCCGATAGCCAACTTGGAAATCGGACCTTGAAAGAGCAGTATAAGAAGGGGTGCCAGCGGATGGTCTCGCTGGCCCACTAGAATGAACTATTAGGAAACCCACAAAAATACGACATCTCGACCGACTATTATCATGCGTTACCTTCTCCTCTTGCTCGTGCTCAGCTTTGTAGCGACCTCCACATTCTTTTTTGTAGAAGCCAGAAAGGTGGGTCGGTCGTTGTGCGCTGCGAGTGCTCTAGTAACGGGTCGACACAGCCCCATAGATCCTCTAGACTGAAGATGGGTGCTGTACCGCCAATAGGCCGACGCGCCAGAAGGGACTTTTAAGCGCTAAGTCCCCATTGTATTTCACGTTGATGGACTGTATCATAACCAACGTACGTGTCATGGTCCAGACGTGAGCATCGTTGATCGTATGGTCCGTTCAGATCGCTTGTAATTGCATCCAATACGGTCCTGGCGACTCGAGCGGACGCTTAGCTACGAGTTGCGCACTCGCTCCACTTATGTTCAACAAAGTACACGTGTAGTCATGCCTTTTTATGAGTCACATGCGCGAGTGATTTCAACGAGGGAAATAATGCGTGACACGAGGCAGAAACGTGGTGGCACACATCACGGAGTTTGAAAATATTATTGTCGGGTGTCGTCGGAGTCTAGAATAATTAGAAGTAAACGATCTGTTATGTAATCAAAGTACCGTCCAACGCGAACGACGACGACGACGACACTCCGAAGCTGAGACTTTCCTTGCTGGATTCGTCGCATCGCACCGGACTTTTATTATTTTTTCTTTTCTCTTATTTTTTCTTTTCTGTCGTCGTTGTCATCCGCTCGTTTTGCTTATCATGCCCGCGTCTCTCTCACCTCTCGCTCTCATCGTCCCTCGCCCGTCCATTCCCGCACACGGTCCCTTGTCTTCCGTACCTCGCACTCCTAGTCGTAGCCCCGTCGCGTCACACATCTTCCTCTCCCCGCCCTCTGCAGGTCGTAACAGCACAGACTCATGGAACAGCTCAAATTACGACTTTGAGGACCCCAACGCGGTGTGGAAAGAGGACCAGGTCAGGCTGCTGTCTAGGGTACGTCCGATTTGCGTGACGTCGCTCCCGTGCTCATATTCTACCCAAGACGCTCGATGCCCTTCCAGCACACCTTATCACGCCCTTCAACGGGTCCGTGCCGCCGTCTAATCTGCTCGACAAGATTGCCCGCGGTATATCAGCAGCCAAGGGCCCCAACGATTGGTCACACTCTATTCGTGCAACTCGCATTAAGCTCCTCGAACTTGCCCGTCGCAAAGCCCAAGAAGGGAGGCGCAAGGTTGTCGTTGAGGAAGAAAGTGTACCACTGGGCGAGGTAGTTTGTCAAGCCGACGCCTGCAGAGCGAGGACACCCGATCCCGCAGAAGTACTTCAATCACGGACCAACACTCCTATTCATACACGTCGTCCACTTTATCGGCAGTCTAGCATGGACTTTATGAACCCGGATCAATTAGACCGGAGCGAAAGTATCGCGCGGTATGTTGCATCTCTACCTTTTTGTACACCTTCGTCATTTGATTCCCATCGTCGACGAATTCTTGGCGCATTTAGTCTCTCCACTCGTCTTCAACGCCATGATCGTATGTTACATCATCCGTATCTTCGACCGGTGCATACTCGCTATCCGTCCGAGTGTAACAAACCTTCCCCGTCGACACCTAGTTCGTCAACTCTCAATACGAATCGGTATTCCGGAGTTCGCAAGTCGACCATCTCGGCCTCTTCTTCCTCTTCTTCCTTTGGGTCCCCAATGTCAATTTCCGCGCCGCTGCGCCCGTCGTCCCTTCGCCGTGCCTCTACCCTCACTCTGGCAAGCACAGGTGACGCGCACGTTGACGTTGCTGCTGAAATCGAGAACAATTCGAAATATGATTATCGGTCCAGTGGTGGACGGTCAGAGGCGAGCGTGAGTGCCAAAGTTATTATCGAGGTCAAGCGAGGGCCATCCCATAACGGCGGAGAAAATGTAACACCGCTGGTGCCGGGAACGCCTGCCAGTAAAGCAAAGAAGCTGAAGTCTACACCTGTTTCCCCGACCGTGTCTCAGCGGAAGGCCGTCACCGCTTCTTCAATCGGAGAGATGAAGCCAATACCTCGGACACCCCCAAACGAGCATCGCGTGTTAGCCTTAGAGAAAGCAACGCCGAACCAGACCAGTACCCACACCAAGAAAGTCAGGAAGGGTCACAAACCTCAACTCTCGTTTTCCTCTGACGAAGAGGAGAAACTGCGATCCAAGACCGCAAAGAAGGTCCGCACGCGCGAGCCCTCGTGGTCCATCCCTCTGGCCCCCGCGCCACAAATACAACCGTCGTTGCTTCTACCATCGGCGTTTCCAAGGGAGAAAGAAGGTAGCGATTCGGGACGCAGCACGGGCACCGGTATCAGATCCAAGACGTCCATGTCCTCGAGTTCCTCGACGGACAACGATCTTTCGACCGCGAGCACAGAAACAGCCGCTACTACCGTTTCTACCTCCTCCACATCTGACTCTAAAACCCAAGCCAAACGTAAATTGCCTAGGAACCTCAACTTCCATACTCAGGTTCCACCTCTCCTGCAGTCATCAGTAGAGGCAAAGAAACCCGCCCGTCGAAATCCCACGCGCAATCCATCCATGTTTGGTCACGAATTGCCCTGTCCGCAACGCACGCCTGCGTCTCCCTCCCGCATTCCTGTTTCCTCACCGATGCCACTGTCACCACCGGTCAGCTCGGTTTCCAGCTCCACTTCTACCCCACCCTTGTCTGCGTCCTCGCGCCCGCGCACTCTTCGTCGGGCCGCTCGACGTATCTCCTTTGGAAGCGCAGCTGCAAACGGCACCCTGCTCAGCCCGGCCGAAAGCCCACGCGGCCACGGTGGGGAAACACCGGTTCTCGGCAGTGCCTTTCAGTTTGCCTAGGTCTTGTCGGCGGCGCGTGAAGCGCTGGGCACTTCATGATCATCCGTCCGTCCGACGCATCAATGTTACACATCACTTGCCTTTCAATGTTTTTTCTCGATTCATTCATCTTACGTCCCTTTTGCTTCAAACGTTTGTCTTTTGAAATGAAAGCTTTCCAGATCATGTCCATTTTCTTTCGGTTTCGCCGTGGTTCGCTACTCACTTTTTTTCGCCTTTTTTTTTTTTGTTTCGTTTACCTCTCGGATCGCTACCATCTCTTCGTTCATTTAATCCTTACGCTTTCGGTTTCCGTGTCACGATCAGTTGCATTTCTCCTCTGTACGAAATTTCCCCACTTTCGTTTGATCTTCTCTATTCTTCAGCAGGTCCTGGCTGACTCCATCGGCGGTCTATCAGCTTTCCTCTACACCACGCTCCTTCAAATAATATTATTTGCCGAGGTATGTTCTCGTACCTCGAACCGTGAGCGACTGGAACTCATCGCATGCATAGATCATTTATTCTCCGTTGCACTGTCCCGCTCCTTCGCAATTCTCCTCGCGTGTCAGCGCGCTTCCAATGTCGACACTTCCTTCTCTACCGACCTCCTTTTTCAACAGCTTCCTATCACCGATGGATGATCGACTGGGAATACCTTGGGCCTACTCATTTCTCCGTTTGTCTTTGTATGTGTGTGCGTTTTTTTTTGCCGTGTTTCCCTCGCCCACGTTGGGCCTTGCTTTGACTATCTCCTTTTTTACTTTCTTTTACGAGGTCCACTTCCGAAACTGCATCCATAACTTGTTTGTTACTGCTGCCATCCACTAACCCTTGTGCTCACTTACCACTCATTCACATTTTCATCTTGTCGCCGCAAGGCTTGTACAAACCTACCCCGACCCATATGTCTGCCCTATCCACGTTCGTTCGCCACTGTACTTCGCGTTTCCAAATTACCTTGTCACGTTCCCTCGTTCTTCCTTTGTCCTTGTATAACATGCCCTCTCGCTCGCGACCAGTTCGTTGATCGTCTTGGGTCACGGGTGGATGTGGAATGGCAGCTACACTTTTATAGTACGATTCAAACACTATCCATCAATACTTGTGTACCACTGGTTGTATCCTTTGTACAACAATCTGTAGATGGAAAAAAGGTTGCACAAAACATATTCACCCTGAGTATGAGTGACATGTCAGATCCTGGAGCTTGTGATAAGGAAGACAATGAATGACTGACTGGAACCTACTGATACCATTGATCTGGTTGTACCAACACAATTTTTGGTGATCATCAACACATAGAAAGCTGGGTTTTACTTCTTTTTTTGATATTTTCCATATGTAACTTTATACACAAAACAACAAAACAACACATTGGTGCACAGAATGATGTGGAGAGCTCATACACAACATGAAAGCAAGTCAACAGCATGAAACACAAGACCAAGAAAAAGAGCCATGAAAGCAATACATCAAAAGACAAGGTTGAAAAAGCCCTTAGGCAAAGATGGTGTTCTTCAAATCACCCACCTCAATCCATGCTGCCCCTTCATAGTAGCTGAAAATCAGCTCTCCAATGAGGGACTTGCCTGGGCCAGCATCTCTCTCAATGTAAGCCTTGCTTGTGAAGATCACCATGCCCCTCTTGCATCTACTAAGCATGACATTCATTCTCCTCTTGTCAGAAAGGAACCCTAGATCCCTGGACCTGACTAGGGAGATAATGATATAGTCCTCCTCATTTCCTACCACATTCATTACTATTTGAAACTGAAACATCAATAAATGAGAAATGGACTTACCCTGGAAGGAATCCACACTGAAGCACTTATCCCCCCACTCAAGCTCAGCTTTCTTCAACTGCTCTTCAATCAGGGATCTCTGAGCTTCATAAGGAGTGATGATCCTATATTCCTTCCCCTGGGACTGAAATATAGAAGCAAGCTGAATAATGGCTTTGCATTCCTCTAGGTTCTATGATGAATGTTGAGCAGATGGATAATGAAATCATTAGTGAAAAAAGACTTGCCTTCCAACTGGTGTCATGGGACATCTGCTGGCCTGGTACATTGACAAAGTAGCAAAGCAATGATTCTGCATCTGCTAGAGCATGTTGATCACTAGATTTAAGAAGGGGTTCTAGACCATCCTTGGGGGGATAGACAGTCTGGGAAATAAAATTGCCAATTTGGGGTGGCATACGATCTAACACTTGGTCAATCATTGAATAGCATGAATTTTCTATCAAACTTACACTGAGTGTCAAGGAAAAAAATGGGACTTTTACCAGTCTTGAGATCTGGTTTGATGAGATGGTCAACTTCAAAGATACTTTGAAGTTCCTGGATATCATCTTGACCATGTGGTGGTACTACACAATTCTTGAGGATGGAATCACTTTGAAAAAGATAAGACTTACATTGCATGTTGTCACCAATGAAAGTGACTTTTCTGATGGTGGAGAAACTAGTGAAAAGAGGGATATAGTCTCCTATCTCTATCTGGGAGGCTTCATCAACAACAACAGTGTGAAGAGGAGCTCTTCTGAAGACACCCTGTTGCATCAATCTCTCCTGAGAGAGCATGCTAAGTGTACAAAGTACAACTGGACAACCCTTGAGCTCAGAAAGCCTTCCAGTAAATTCACCACTGGTGATGGTATTGGCCTTGATAGAAGTGTAGAGATGTTCATGCCTAGGGGAGGAATAAAACAATAAGGAAAATAAGTCAAATACAAAAGACTTACCAGGAAGCATAAAAATCATCTGAAACCAACAGTCTCCAGGAGGTCAGGTCAAATGCAGCCAACTTTTCTGCAATATTCTTGACAGCTATGTTAGACTGGGCAACAAGCCAAATTCCAGTTCTTCCAGCAGAAAGAGCTGTAAGAACATAAGAAGCAATAACAGTGGTCTTGCCTGTTCCAGGAGGACCTTGGATAATGGTGACTCTAGAACAATCAGTCTGATCTAGCATGCATTTGACTGCTTTTCTCTGGGAGCTGTTCAGAGGACGAGGGATCTTGCTGGGATCAAGCTTCACAGGAGATGGAGTTGGCTGTGACCACTCAGCTGGCCACATAAAATCTTCTCCAGGACAAAGATAGATCTTGTGGATCCATGGGTTGAAATCAGTACCATCAGCACCAATTCTCCCCTGAAGCATCATCAGCACAATCAGAGCCCTCTTGACCTCAGCTGCAGTGGGATCCTCTCTACCCATAAGGGTAATGGTGGTCACTATCTTCCCATCCAATGCTCCATCAGTCTCCAACTGAGCAGTATCAGCACCAGCACCAGCAATCCCAGCAGACAGGGTAAAAGCTCCAACCATATCAGAGGCAGAGACCTGTATGTGGGCATACTGCACATTAAAGATCAAGTATGTATCTCAACCTGGAATAACTGAACAAACTCACTTGATTTCGCCCTTTACGAATTTTGTTCTGATAACGATCAACTCTGACGTGGAGCTTGTTGTTTCGGGTATCGTGAGATGTTGAATAGGCTCGTGTAACTTCAGTTGGTTTGAGGTGATCCCTTTGAAAAGAGTCTGAAGTGCTCTTGGCCAGGAAGTGAAGAAGCTAAAGGCTCGAATCAGTCCCAGGCGAAATGAAACAAAAGAAGTTAGGTCACAGTATCAGGAAGCTTCACAGTATCAACGGGCGGCACTTTGAAGAGCCTATCTTCCATTGAAACCAGCTGAGAGACGTAATGGGCAGCCCAGGCACGTTGGGCGAGATACGTGGTGGCTGGAGCCCGGGTGGCATCGTCAAGTGTTTCACAAACGAAATTATTGAAAGTACGAGTGATGTTTCCTTCGTTCAACGGGTGTTGACTCGCGAATTTGATTGTGGCGCGCGGCGCACGGTTCCTAAGCGGATTCGGACCAGCAGACTGGAGATCGATCGCCTGCTTGATTCGGAGATTGTGGCTCTGCCACAGAGCAAGCGCGAGCGGACCCACGTCGAACGCGTAGACGAACCCGCAGGCGCGACCTAGGACGTGGTCTCGCAGGTAATCACGCCCCGGAGCCGCCAACGAGGTGTCTGGCGAGTTAGCGCGTCCGTTGTTCTTTTTTCCAGCGAAATCGATAAGGATGACTGTGGTGGCATCTGCGATGGCAAGGACCTGGAGGGTCCCGTTGGGCAAGAACATGCCAGAAAGGCCTAGGGGACGGCCGTCGTTGCGCTCGACGATGGTGCGTAAGTCTGCGTGATCCTCATTCAAGTCGGACATCTTGATAAAGATCACCTCCAGCTTTCCGTCGTTTCCCGCATCGACGAGATTCTGGTAAATAGTGCGAGTGGAGGACATGGGTGGATAGCGAGCTTGGAGCAAGAATACGAGAGAGGATGAGGCGAGTTTAGATGGCGATGAAAGTGCAGGTTCAAAGAACGAGTCGCTGTGAGATTTCAACACGGCACGTTGCATCGATCCTTTTACCACGCGCAGGGTCTAGCCCATCTTTGATCCAGCAGTCCGGTTAGCAAATTTACTACCACAGCCCACTCTGGTTCTCATGCAAAGCAATCGGTCAAGCAAACTCTATCCCCTCTCAACCACTATTCGTCCATGACACGTTAAAACTCGGCAAGCTTACAAGATCAGTATTTAAATCGGCATCAGGTATCGATTCTATGCGACCGACGCAACCCTGCCGCACAGGACGTCATGACCATCTGTCCAGTTCGCCCTACTAAGAGAGAGAGGCAGCCAGCTTGCCAACGAGAGTCTCAGACGCTTTGCCAAAGAGAAAGGCGCGACTCGAGCAGATGACCATGCTTTCTTTACAGCGGGTTAACATCACGTTCGTGCGACGTTGGTTCTGGAGGAACCCTAGGCCATGCGAACGAACAACGGAGACTATGATGTGGTCGTCCTCGTTTCCTGAGAATAGAAAGTCATTTTCTGTTGACAGAGCCCATCTTTGGAGACGAACCTTGGAACGAGTCGACGTTGAACACTTTGTCCTCCCACGACAACCCCTCTGATTTGAGGAGGTTTTCTATGTGAGACCTCTGTCCATCGTAAGGGGTAATGATACGAAATGACATTCCCCTAATTTCGTACATCTGAGCAATCTTCACGATGACACGAGCTTCTTCGCGATTCTTGCTGGGAGCGTCAGCAAATGTCTCAGTTGAAGCTTGAAGAGTGACTGTCTTACAATCCAGCTATGGCCCATCTTGTCTTCTCGACCTCTGCTGACATTAATAAAACGACATGCTTTGGGACTCGTACATATATGCTGGGTGAGGAGTTTGCTACCGTAAACATTCCGCGAGATGAAGTTGCCGATGACATGGGGCATGCGGTCTAGACGGTGTCTTCAATGCTGAGGTGGGAGAATCAGAGTTGATTACAAACATTGCGTATCGAGAAATAATGCTCTCCTCCGAAGATGCGGGAATTCGAAGACACTGCAAAGCTCTCGAATGTCTTCTTGACCATATGGTGGCACTGAGGTGGACGTCCGGGTCAGCCATGGAATGAATGCCAATAGAAAAAGATCACATTGTTTGTCGTCGCCGATGAAGACCAGTTTTGACAGGGTAGGGCGAAAGAGATGGAAAATGGGGAGATAGTTGCCGCATTCGATTTGACTGGCTTCATCTAGTATTAACATTTCAACCGGGCAGTCCCGCATAAACACAGCGATGGCGGGGTTGGAGAGCATGCTCAATGTGCACAGAATGACTTTGCAATCCAGTAGTAGCCTGCCCGCATCAACGGCGGTCATTCTGAACCTATCCGATCGAATGATGCACGGTTCCAGTTCGGCGTACAAATGTTCATGCCTATGGTATGTCAGCACAAGAAATGTTCAAGCGATGCATGGCGACGTGCCAATCATAATGGAAATCCTTGGAAACGAGAAGTTTGAACTTGCGAAAATCTTCCTTTATGAATTTTTCGGCAATGTTCTTGACCGCAACGTTAGACTGAGCTGAAACCCAAATGGACCGATTAGAATTGGCGTGGTCGTAACTTATCACAGAGGCTGCGATAACCGTCGTTTTACCCGTTCCGGGAGGCCCCTGAATCACGACGACCCGGTCATCGTCCCTATCCGACAATATCTTTCGAACGGCTGCGTGCTGAGAAGAATTGAGTTTGCGGGAAGTTTGTACATGGGGTGCTTCGCCCTGGCCTTTGTATTTAGGCCATTCTGATCGCATTTTCGGAAGCCACAAAGCTTGGAAGAAGGGATTGGACAAGATAGTCGTCTTGTGTTGCAGGGTCTGGAGCACAACGGACTCGCGAATCGTTTCGGCACAAGTGGGATCTTCCTTGCCGATGGTTGTGACGGAGAGAATCTTGCCACCTTGAACGGGACCGTTGACCTCGATGTGGACGCGGCGCCCATCGACTCTGCGGGCTCGACCGACTACTTGGCTCGTCGCTTCTTTACCTTCCACTTGAATTTGAATGACCTGTGTGACGTTAACAACAACCTGTGTGCATTAGGTAGAACATACACGAACCTGATTACTCGACCTTTTGATTCGGGTGGGGAAACGATCACAGTGTAGATTAATGGCACCTTTCTTTGAAATGGAGTTAGCTGCGACATCGTTTTTGGCGGAGGTTGGCTTCAGGGCTTCCAAACGGTCTGCGTGTCGGGAGATGCTCGTAATGGCGATCAATTGCTAGATTTTTGTGGCGGATCAGGATAGTGACAAAGAGAGGAACAAAAGTCCATACCGCTTTCGAGAAGGCCTGCGTGTTAATCCTGGGGAGAGACGCAAAACGCGGAGTCATATGGGGAAGGGTCCCCGCGCGACAGGCACCCCATGCCATGAGCGCCACTTTCGTTGCGGCATCAACTGTCGACGACTCTGAAGTGTCGAAGAACAACAACCGCACATTCTCTTTGCGCAACTCCTTTTCGCCACCCATCGCTTCCATCAACGCTTGTAGAGAATGCCTACTGTCACTGGTGGTGACAGACAGCATATCTACAGCATCGTTGATACGGATCGATAGGTCCGAGTACAAGGCGACTGCGAGTTGATCCATCCTGAACGCATACTTTTGAAATTGCGGGTTCAGGAGGAGGCGGTCTTGGATAAGGCTCCTACTTCTAGCAACGCGTGGTTGTTTCGCGACATCTTTCGGCAGAGGAACGTGGCGGGGTGGAATATTCACCACGAGCACCTGCGAAAGCGTAGAGAAAGCGATTGAAGATAGTTGACATTGCGTGCCATATGTGGCGGCAACGCCGAGAGCGCAGCTGGTGGCCTCTGACAATGGCTGTAGGTGGCGCTCGGCCATGGCATCGTCGTTACACTTGACGACCGTGATAGGCGTAGGGTTTCCACGGAAAATATTCTGGGTAATTGTGAACGACATACACGACGAGAGGTGAGAGCGAGGGCGTACGAAAGACCTGTTAGTGCGCACAGCGTCTCTCTTTTATTACAGGCAGAAGTGACGGGGACTCTGCCCACGCCTCTCTAATTAAAGAAGGGCATGATACAGCGTGCTCATGGCACAGCAAGTACTGGAAGTGAGTCACAGGCCTCGACCACATAACAGAACTGATTGTGGTTACCTTGCGCAGATGGATCCGCATAATGTGGGGGATACGAGGTTGATATGGAGACACAACGTTTTCGTCGTGATTCAGAAATCCTTTCAGCGTACAAAGAGCAAAGCGAGCCGCGGTTTGCAACGGTGTAGGCCAGGAATGTGGCTCCTTGCATCTCACAACGACCGCCGTGTCAACCACTGGGTTGTCGTCTGTCGACAAGAGAGATCCGTTCGACGTGGTCATGATGTACAAGCCATTGTAGTTCGGAAGAAAGTCGCAACATTACATAATGCCTATACCATCTTCACTAACTGCCTAGTCAAGTCAGTTACGCCTCCTACGTACAGTATCTGCGAGATACGTTGAAACTACGGTCCACCTTCATCGAGTAGATCCCCTTATGTCTGGAACGCCCTTTCCCGTGCTCCCATAACATATGCTCAGGGGTGGCTATACTGCCGAACCTCATATGTGCGTTCAGATATTTCATAGTCTCTCTGTCGCCGGGATTCGCCGCAGACACGCGAGGTTTGAAAGGCGCTCATCAGCGGCGCATAATTGGCCAAATCGGATGGGTACGTGGCGGTATCGACACCACCGGCATAGATGCGCAGACAGCGGTCGCCACATGCTGCTCAGGGAACGTAACGGAGAACGATGGCCAAGGTCGGCCAAGATCGCAACATACGGAAGGGAATTAGAGTCGTATCCTATGCCTCCGCTGCCCAGATGTGATTTTCACTTCGACGAGTGGTCTCGTGCAAAGGGTCTTTGGAACGTCTTGACTCCCGAGCCTTATCAGAGATGAAAATCTATGACATTCGCGGTTTCACAGACGTCGTTTTGAGCCCTCCTATGGAGTAGATGGGTATCACCTTGTCGATGAGGGGTTGTTGGTGACAGCACTGCACCGCGCTGGTCCTTTGCCAGTGCCGAATGGTCGTAAGCCATATGGTGGAAATCAGAAATTTTCGTAATATCAACAATCCCGGGAGACAAACTCTAGTTCGCTTTGATCTTTTGATCCAGCGATGTTTGCATCCATATATCCAGTGCTCGAAATTCAAACAAGCGTCCTCGAACATTTTACGTGCAACGATCGCTTGAGTGTCACCTTCGCCCCAAATCCGGGACCCGAAGATGAATCCGAGCCTGTCCACGACGGGAATCATTTGGCAGTCTGCGAGGTGTCCTTCAAATGTCCCTGGCATCTTGGCAGACAGGTCTTCCGCGCGTGTGCGGATGAAGAGATCCTTTGCTAGAAGTCAGAGTAATCGGCTCGCAAGCTCGCCACGCTGACCCGTGTCGATCATGCCGGAGTTGATGATCTCCAACAGGGTTCCCAGCGCAGTCCCAAGCAATCCGGGCGCTGCGTGAAGATCCCTCGCAGCCACGCACGACAGGAGTGGTTCAGACGGATAGCTCGTGAATCTCCAGTTCCTATCCAGCGTCGTCGCAAGACATACGTAGGTGGGTCGCCACACCTTTTTCCAAAATTTCCACTGAATCCGGGTGTCCAAGTGTGATGTCGGGTCCAAATCGCTGACCCAAGATTGCGAGGACGTGGTTGGTGTTATCTGGTTCAAAACGTTCAGGCCCATACAACTTCGAGGATGCCATGTTCAGTACTTTATGCGTTTGCCCATGCGCAGTCTTGAGAGAAAGCCAACTGTCCGCGTCAAGGATGCACGAAGTCAGCACTGGAAATGGCTTCAAAGGAAAGGAGATGACAGGGGTCTCCCATAACGCAGTATGTGGTCTAACTTTGAAACATCCTCCACGTCAATTTCTCCGAGTTCCACTGCACTTTGGTCCCATCCCAACAGTGTGCAGGGCGGGAACAGCTGCTGATTATCTACAGCAACACGAGCAGAATTGTCTGAGTCGTGGGGTTATTAGCGGTTTCACCGGGATGTGGTCACGCCTACATTTCTGATTCAGAGGCAAAAAACCGGCAACCCTGGAAGTCGTCGAGGCGAATGCTGCCCAGACGGCATGGTTCTCTCCACATGAATAGTCGTTCACTACTCTGCAGAATATGTCCGCTGGGCGATAGCGCTATAAACTTTGACTGAGCGGGTGTGCTTCGTCCATTGCAATTAGAAGTTTCGGCGCATCTGAAGCATCAGGGAATATGTTTGCAAGACTAGTACCCAGTTTCTTGTGTGCAGAGGCAAGAACAACAGAAAAACGAAAGGGGACAAGGGAGTGAGGTTTTCGTCGTGTTTCTAACGTTTGCTCAGCCAGCCATGACCTGTACGACGCCAATTAAAATATTTACTAGCCAAGGATAGAGTCCCAAGCTTCTCAGTTGTTTCATCGACCTCGGTTTCTGCGCTCTTAAGATCCGACATGAAAGAAGCCTTTGCTGGTGCATGGGGACCTTGCGAAAGCTGGATGAGTTCCGAATGGGTCTACAAAAAAACTGTTGAGTCGCAATTAGGGCACAGAACACGAGATCCAGACCTTTTCATAGTTCTCAGCGAGCCTTCAAAAGAAATCGGTCCTGGCGGGGGATCTGGGAGAGATGCTCATATCACATATCTCGTCGACCCATTCCATGATCTCTTTCTTGGTACTGACTCCTTCAAGAAGAACTTTGCGGAGAGGTGATTCTCGAGCATATCATATCAAACAAAGCAATGAAGAAGGCATAGCAGACGGCTTGGTCTTCCTCAACATCGGATGGGGAATTGGTCAAGAGTCTCGATGGAATGGGACCCCGCTGAGGAAAGCCCACGACATCGTCTCCCTCCCGCAAGTTCATGCAAATTACGATGACATCTTTTCTTCTCAACTGAGGTGTGATTTAGCCCCGACGCACATGCCAGAGAAAATATGGACCCGTTACCTCGGTTAGCATCCTTGATTTACCGGTCCCCGAACTTTGAACGATGGAACAGAACTTGACATAGTACCATCTGGTTACCCTATTTTCTTGGAATTCATTTTGTGTCAAGTACTCGTAGAAGCCATTGACAGCTGCGTCATAGTAATTTGCCTCAAAGGCACCTGACAATTCTTGAGCTATTCCTGGGATACGTTAGTTCGTCCTGTGGTTCTCAGTCAACTGGTAAATTTTGAACACTGACTGATTTCGGTTTCGGGTTTCGCTGTTGGCGGTTCCGGTAAGGATCCTGGAACTCGGAGGATAGCTTACGCCGTTACCAACAAACCGTGCTCGAACAAATATTAGACAGAGACCAAAGGTAAGCAAAATCGAGCAGCTTTGTCGTGTGTTTATAAAGAAGATACTTGGTGTCCGGGCAATTGTTTGAATTTTCAATGATAACACCAAGGAGGTTGCCATAATGGCCCGCGTCGAGATGGGATATATCACCCAATTCATCTCCAATGGTTTTCTTCACTTGTTCGTCAAGTTCGCGATGAGTGGCACGGTCGAAGCGATCTGAGGCTCTTCAGCGGCATGATGTTGTCAACTCGGGTTGATGGCAATCAAACCATTTGGCTAGCTGCTTTATATCGCCCACATTCCTATCGTTCTCCACAAATACAAACACGTCCCTTATTATGTCGGCCACGTTTGACAATGCCAGCTTCTGCAGTGTCGATCAAGGTGAGATATTTCGGAAAACGAACGTGCACCGGCTGTCTGCGCTACAATGCTAGCTCAAGTGTTAGGTGGTACTACAGCTCGAAAGGGTAGCAGACGCAAGTGAAAATGAAAGGAATGACGAGGGAGGAATTCAAATAGCAGGAAGGTGAGGAACATGGTTGGAAAGTGAAAAAAAACAGACGGAGAATGAGGTTCTGTGTAGGTGGACTCGGGGCGCCCCAAATGTGTGCTGCCAAATGAATAGCTGCGCAGCCTGGTCTAAACGGGCAGGAGAGAGAGAGAAGATAAAGATGGATGAATAGGGTTATCACCACGAAGGAGGTCACCGAGTGAGGGTGGGACACCCGCATGAGACGTACGGAGCATACGACGAGGTGCCTTATAAAATGGGAAGCGAGATGGTGTGGCGGGGGTAAAACACCCACATAAGGCCGAGTCTCCCCGGTTGGGCCATACAAGGGATCATCACGAAAAGACGTTCTGCGTAATGCGGAAAAGCAGTACGAACGCCATCAGGCTCGTATTGTAACAAGCGAGCCGTAGCAGCAGAGGTCGCACCGGTGTAGATCCCGAATATCGCGGAAAGTGAGGGCGTACCACAAAAAACGTGATGGAAACTCTCTTCGGCCACACAGGAGAAGCAGTATAACCCGCTCACATCATCCAGACGACGCGAGCGACGGCCATCCGAGTCAAGCACCCATACAGCCGAACTACGGCCGAAAAGGCGTTCCCAGATTTTATGTAGGGGAAACAGGAAGAAGGATCGCAGAGGATGAGAGGCAGCCTATCTGTAAATAGTGAGTGCGCGAGTTACGAACAGAATACAGTATATACATAATGAAGACAAGGGGGCGTTGAGAGTCACGTGTCAGTGGGACACACAAGTTATATCAAGACCTACACTCTGCCTCTGGAAACATGGCCACGCCCGTTATCGTTGGCATCGGCGCAGTGACGGCCGCACTAGTAGGGAGACACCTCATTCGAAGCGGTGTTATTGGAAAAGGAGCAGCAGACCAGTGGGTAAAGGGAGGGTTCAAAGCCAAAATGGACCGCAAGGAGGCTATCGCAGTCCTCGGCTTAAAGTGCGTCGCTCGTCCCCTAAGTTATCGTGTCTTGTCATAAATTATGGGATGTTATTTACAGAGATGGGCCTATGCTTCGTAACAAACTCAAGGATGCTCATCGTCAAATCATGTTGGCCAACCATCCTGACCGGGGCGGCTCGCCTTACCTCGCGAGTAAAATTAACGAGGCGAAAGATTTGCTCGAGAAAACTGACGGGAAACGATGACACGACAATATATCTTTTTCGTTATGGTGAGCACTACGAAAAGCTTCCATCGTCGCGCTTTGCATAACCCATTATCATGCTCCTCACAGTTTCAGTCATGTACTCTACAGCACTATCGCCCGCTATTACATTAGAATACTACTCGCCACTCTCACTCGGATCACTCCAACACATTGTCGACGTTGTTCACTCAGCTCAGCGGTCAATTTCGTTGCTGACTAATAATCACTGAGTTATCAGACTTCCACGATGAGCACGGTGGACTTCGACCCTTCCCTGCTTGGTGCGAAGGAACAGTAAAGTTTTCGCTTATCTATACCGCAGCCCCAAGCCATGACCTCCGTCACCCATACAGCTGGGATCAACGGTACTCAGACGAACTCGCCAATTTTCACGACAGCGGCCTGGAAGGCGAGGTATGGTACGTCTCTTTGGATCTTCTCCCGTCGCCCTGCCTCGATGTACCGTCATGCGTAGGTTTGGCGAGGAACCCGTGATGAAAATGATCGACTGGGCCTCGGTGAACGTTCCCCCGACAGCCCGTCCCAACGTTCTTGACGTAGGCACCGGAAACGGACATCTCCTCTTTGCCATGGTCCAAGCCGGCTACGATGCGTCGCGATTGACGGGCATCGATTACAGCCAAGGTTCTGTGGACTTGTCTACCGCCATCGCCAAGCAGCGGGACGAGGACAATGAGGACGAGGACGCGGAGCGCACCTACCAAGACATTACCTTTGCAGTATGTGACTTTTTAGATCCGGCGTCATTGGTCCCTCCAGGACGGGAGGGTACGAGCGAGGGGGTGTGGGACCTCGTCTTAGATAAGGGTACCTATGATGCCATCTCTCTCATGGACAAGGATGAGCAAGGGATTGTGCCGCTTGAGAGGTATGTCCCGCGAGTTTTGAGACTGCTTAGACCGGGAGGGTATTTCCTCATTACTTGTAAGCAACAATACTTGATTGTCGTTCATAAATTTATGTTCACACGTAGCATGCAACTTTACTGAGAGCGAATTGACACGAAAGATCGCAACACAGGGAAGCGATCTCGAATGGAAGTGAGTTTAACCATCGCTTTCCTTGGTTCGGCGACGACGTCTCATACACCATGAAGGGAAAGCGTCCCGTACAAAACGTTTACTTTTGGAGGGAAAAGCGGAAGCCCGTATGCAACCGTTGTATTTCAGAAGCAGTCGGTACCCCTCGGCTGATCGGGCTCCCGTTTGAATCGCGTAGCGGTATGCTGTTGGGCACGAGGCATTAATTCATGGCGTCCGATTGGCAAAATCGCATCGAGATCGAGATAAATCGCTTTTGGTAAATCTACTGAGCATACAACTGTTATAGCCTCGGAATCTCGTTCATCCCCGTCTGCAGCGTCTCCTTGGCGAGCTTGCTTGCCCACCCGAGCAGTCCTTCCTCCTCTCTAAATGCATTCGAAAGGAAGAATATCAGGCCGAGACCTAAGTTTTTGATTTTAGTAGCCTTGATGAAGATATCCTCGACTGCCCCTCGATTGCGCGATGTTTGCTCGCCCATGTCGAGCATTAGCACCGGGGACGATGCCTGACTTGCAACGAACATCTGTACGAGGAGCTCTCGGAGGAACTTGGAAGTTTGAGGTTTGAGTACCGCAAAATCGACGGGCTGCACGTGAGGTGGATTAGTACCAGAAAACCGTCTAACACCAAATCTCACCTTCAAGATGGTGATGGCGCAGCAATCTTTTGCGATCCACCACCCGTACGCCTTGGCCATGTTCTTCATCCGCGACGACGAGATGGTCTTGAGCTCGAACCGACTGTCATCCTTGAAATTCTTGATGACCTCTGCACCGCCCACGCTCGTTTCGCCCATGTCCCGGAGAAAATCCCAGAGGCAGAATTGAAGCGTGATCTTGTAGGCATGTGACCTTTGGCAGAGTTGCTGGCAGACGAGGGCGTAGTACGGGTTATACGATTTCTCCTAGAACATAAAGCACCGTTCAGCGCAAGACGGAGACAGACCGAGGGGGCGCGGACGTACGTTTCCACAGCAATGGAGGATCACACGGACGATCTCGCGTTGTTGCATTTCCGACAAATTGAGCTGCGCCAATCGTTCGCAAGCGTCCAGGTAGTCCTAGAGATACGAACGTTAGAGGAGGATCCGCCCCACGACACGATAAAGGTACCCGCGTACGTCGCTGCTCATCAACACGACAAAGATGCTCCGCCGAATATCCGTATTCATGCCCTGCTTCCGCGCAAGCCTCACGAGTGCTGTATTGCTAATGTCTTCCCCCTCAGCTTCGAGCTGGCGCCGCTTCGTGGCCGTATCGCGCTGTTGGTCGACAAGGGGGTCGCCTCCCCATGCGGCGCCGACGAGCCACCACTTGCCCTTGGTTTCTGCGGCGTGGAGATCATCCAACGATACCCGGAGAGGTTCGTGCGCCTGGACTAGCAAAAGAGTTCATGCGTACTTGAGAGGAAACCTGGATGCGGCGTGGCTTACCATGACGCTTCTTGTCAAGGCCCGACAAGAACTTCTTCATATGCTCGACGGCATCACCTCCTTGGTGTTGCGTCGCGCTCTTCTTGGTCTTGTTGTTCTTCAGATTGGTGAGCGTCTCGATCATGAACTTGGTGCGCGAGCTGGGGGTCGTGTCAGAAGGGGGATCGTCAGGAGAGATGGTCGGTCACCTCAAATTGTCAGTCTGACTGGCGATACTCGATTGGGCGAGCGTGACGATATCCTTGAGTGCCGAGGGATCATCTTGTCGAAGTTGCTGCCCGGAATCTGTCGACGTGAGGCAAGGTGGAGCAACGTTCGATATCTTAACTTACTGCGCAGAATTTTCAATAGTAACTCGACTCGAAACTCGGAGAGCGTTTTAGAGAGTAGATTCTTGATGATATCGTATAAAAGGATGCAAGAGATCACTTGAAAATTATATAGCTCTGACAAAAGGACGATGAGATTAGAACACTCTTTCCCCCGCTCTTCGGATGGGTTGGCGATGCCGGGGACGTCATTCTCGTAATCTCGAAGATGACGTTCATAGGCCGATACAACATTTTGAACGACAAACGCGGCTGAGATGGTGAAAAATGAGACGTAGTATGTGGCTATTGAGAATGTTCATACCAAACTCGATGCCGATCAATCTGTGTAGACTAGAGACAAACGCGGCGTATAAGACGACGAACGAGTCGAGAAGCATTGAATGCAGCGATATGCCGTCTATGATCAGGGTGGTCAGGGTGGATGTTGCGTCTGTACGTCCGTCAGCAGGGCGTAGCTCTTCGAGACAAACTGCTGACCATGACGGCGATGTTTACGATACACCTCCTCTACAGCATCGAGTACTGTGGACATGTTTTGTTCGCTCATTCTATGCATGTCAGGATGGGGTGAGCATGAGATGTATTCACGCACCCGACTTACCGATTGATCAAACCTTTGAGCTGACGAGTGAGATTAAGGATATCGATGTCCTCTCCTTCATCTGCCACGGATTCCTTCCTTAGACTAGGCGGAACATATCGACCTATAGATGTGTCATCCACTGTACTAACCCACGATGCGATACATACCCGATGGTCGCGTCTCGGGCACTTTGTTATCCGTATCTTCGGCAGCCTGATCGTGCTGCGAGGACACTTCGTCGCTCGCGCCAAAACCAGCCCATTCGTCATGACCACCCAATTCCTCGGCCTCGACTTGGTCGCTGCCGTCGTCCGACAGACTACCTTGATCGGAGGACTCTCCGTCGTGGGGCATACCCCAGCCATCCAAGCTTTCTTCAGAAATTTGATTCGAATCGGAGTCAGGCTGGCCGGGGACATTGAGGAGAGAGACCTCGAGGCCATCAGCGAAATCGAGCAAATCTAAGCGCGTGCTTCAACACCTCCGTTCCATAGTAAACACATGTACCCACCCCCAAGACCATCGGCCTCATCGCCTTTCCTGTGCTTCGTCTCGCTTGCATAGCCGAGTTTTGCCTCGAGATGCGCAATATATGCGTCCTCCTCTACCTCTTCCCGCGTCAGAGGGGCGCGGAACGCGGCCTTCGAGGAGCGGGTCGCCTTGGACGCAAGCCTCTCCAGTGCAGTGGGCTTCACGCCGGCTTTCGTCGACTCGCACGCACCCGAGTCTACATGCTTCGGAACACCATGCCTCCGCGTCTTGTGGGCCTCTGGTACGCTATCCTTCGCAAAATGGACTGTCTTTCTCCGCTTGGACTGGGACAAATCGGCCTGCGCCTCGGTCTTGCATTTCACAGCGACAGCGGCACCCCTGCTCGAGAAATGATCCGCTCTGTGCTTCTTGCGGTCTATCCTGTCCTGCTTGCGTGCATCCCTGCGCGAAAGGTGCGCATTTCTGGCCTTGCTGCGATGTGCGCCGCCCTGTCCGACTTGTCCGAGTGAGTCAGGAAAGAAAAATGAAATGAAGGCTGTACGCACCAGAAGGATCGATCTGCTCGAGGATGGATTTGGGCAAGCTGGGGCCTTGATGTCGCTTTTTCGCGCTCATCATGGATGTCTACTACGGAAATTGCCCAAAAAGGGAAGATCATTATCGTTGGTCGTTCCAAGGTTTTCTTGCACGCGGACACTGCTTGGCACATCCACATCTTACACCACTCTTCTGTCGGAGAATTCGGATTGCTCAAGGACAGCGAGTGGTGAAGAACGTCTTCCAAGAACCAGGTATCAACGGGGAATACACGGGTAGAGTCAAGTACGCGGTGTCATGAACAAAACGGGATCTGGTAACATCCGGCAAAACCCAATACATTAAACAACAAAAAGTTAGGGTCGGCATGATGGGGTGTCCGTGGAGTTGGCGTGGCGCGATAAAGTACAATGATACCAGAACGGAGCGTGTCAATGCAGAGTGGATAGTGATTTGGGGTCGGCGGGTATAGGATGGACGTTATCGTTGGTCGAGCATGTCCACCGCAGACTCCAGGATGACCTTGGGTCGAAGTAACAGCCGTCGTTCGATGTTCTCTTCCCGTGATCCAGAAGGCTCCGTAATGGCCTTGCGCGTCGAACACCGGAGGCCTAGTTCAGTCGTGCAGAGCACCGTGCCCTTGGACGCTTCGTAGTCCTCGAACGCATCCACCATCTCCTTCGCGTCGAGTGTCCGACCGCTCTCTGCACCCACGATCTCAAAGTTCGTCGACATGATCTCCTCTCTGATGATCTTGGATAATCTGCAAGCAGACTTGGAGATGCATTTGACTTGTGATCCGAAGCGGTTGCGGAAGGCCTCCCGAGATGACGTATTGGACTGTGGATTCGTGCTTCCGCAAATAAGGAATAGATCGAATGACCACCGGAAGATCGTCTCCGTCATTTCGTTGACAGCGTAGTCAGCTAGTTCTGGGTGCAGCTCGTGGATATGCTTATGCGCGAGGGCTCTCCATCGAGATGATGTAGGCTGTGGTTCTGATGGGACGCCACATGAATTATGGAAAGTGGAGCGAACAGAATAGAGTCACGCACCGGACTGGAACATGCGGGTATAGAGCTGGGTGAGCGTAATGTTGGCTTTGGATTGATATCCGATGCAAAAGGACGAGAGGGCACGAGAAATGCAGTACGAGATACAGCCCTGCAGGGCAATTTGAACCAGCATCGGATCTTGGGAATGGTCCCGGGTAAAGAGTGTCCGTGTGAGAGACGAACCCAGGCGCAATGCAACGTCGTTTTGGGTCTGCGGGATCTTGGACTGGGTCGAACGCTGCGCTGCAAAGGTACAGAGCTCGATAGCGGAAGCGGCGAACTGTAGGATCTCAGAATTGAGGTCCTGGACGGCTTGAATGATTTGCGCGCCAGACCAGAGGTCCGTCTTGGTGAGGTAAGGTTCCATGCTCTTTGCCTGCGCACGTTCCTCATCTGAGATGGTCGACACGTTGTCGGCAGCGACGTCGCTGGGACGTCGGCGACTGACGCTGACCTGGGAACTGGTCTCGACCTCGCGGTGGTCGGACCAGTCTGCGCTGAGGCGAATTTGCTGGGAGAGTAGCGAGTGTGCAGAATTAGAACGACAGCGCATGATGTCTTGGCTGCGGCACATTTCCAGGGTCGCCGAGGGCCGGCGCTCCCTCGAGTGGCGATCGGCAATGAGCTTGTCCCTCTCCTTCTTGACCATATCAACCTCTGCTTCTCGGACCCTCAGCATCTCCCTGGTGTCCTTGAGTGTCTTTTCGAGGAGCTTGCACCGCTCCTCCGAGCGAGCGAGTTCGACCTGGGAGCGGTGAAGTTCGGACTTGGCGGTGTCGTGTTCGCGTCGCATGGTGTAGAGAGTGCAGGCTGCGGCAGAGGCACCGATGGAACGACAAGAACACGCACGGGGACAGTGAGAGTGCTCAGCGGCATGCAACTTGACGCGGAGGTCAGCGCACTCCTTCTGGAGCCTGTCAACCGGGTCAGGGACGGGTGAGAGGTCACGGGGGGTGAGTGGGATGTGCTCGTGATCCGAGTCCGAGTCGTCCGTGGTATTACGAACGTGAATAGTGGGACTACGGAGGGAAAAGAACTCGACGGTGGTCTCGTAGAGGTCTCTGAGATGAAAGTTGGCGACAGGGAGCATCGCTGCAGCCTGGGACGGATAAAAACGCTGATAATCACTGATTAGAACGATTATTCGTTAGCGAGTTTGGTCTGGGGAGATTTAAGGGCCAGAAGGAGCTCAAAATAGAGAGCTTGCGTGTATCTTTCGAGCCTCGAGGTCGCCTCGTTCAACTTGCGTACCGCTTTAGTACGCCTCTCTTCACGTTCCGATCCGTAACAAACTCACTCACCGCCATCACAGATCTTATGTCCGACCATGATCAAGTCCGCCTCTGATATGCGCAAGCCCTACTCGGGGTCATCTCGTTCCCTCGTTATCGCCCTCGACGTCGGTACCACCTTTAGCGGCGTGTCCTACGCTATACTCGAACCTGGAGAGATACCCAAAATTCATGGCGTCACTCGGTACGTCCTCTCGCGCTCGTTCCACCCACACTGCCCATCGCCCAGGGTAGATTTCCTGGTCAGGAGCACGTTGTGGGCAACAGCAAGATCCCATCCGTCCTCTATTATGACAGGGAGGGAAACGTCATGTGTGCCGGTGCAGAGGCAGACAACGCGTCCGTCATCTCACAAGCCGAAGACGACGGCTGGATCAAAGCAGAACTGTGCGTCTCATCTCATCGTAGATGTTCGTCTGTCGACCTCTCCACAGCTTCAAGCTTCGATTGAGGCCAAAATCCATGAAACTCAACATGAACGGCATGCGGCTCAGTCCCCTGCCGCGCCACAAATCGCCCGTGCACGTATTTGCCGATTTTCTGCGCTATCTGTTCAGCTGTACCCGCAGCTTCATCATCGATACCCATGCAAACGGCAGTGCCGTGTGGCATGCCGTCGAGCATACCATCGAGTTCGTCCTTAGCCACCCGAACGGTTGGGAGGGTGCACAACAAACCAAGATGCGGCGTGCTGCCGTCTATGGCGGATTGATCCCTGACACGGACGAGGGCCGTGCGCGAATCCGATTTGTCACGGAAGGCGAAGCAAGTCTTCACGCGTGTGTCCAGAGCGGACTTGCCGCCGATATTCTTTCCGTATGTACCCTCCTTGTTCTCGGAAACTTCTCGAATTCGCGCGTTTATGAACCCTCTGCCCTAGAATCCGTCCAGGCACGGTTTCCTGGTTGCGGACGCAGGCGGTGGCACGCTCGATATCAGTTCATATGCAGTGCGTGGCACCAATCCCCTCGTCATCGAGGAAGTCGCACCACCAGATTGTCAGTCCACCGCATGCTACAAGCACTCCACACGACTAAATAGGGTATGACAGGTATATTCGCAGGGTCCGTCTTCGTCAGTCGGAGGGCAAGAGAGTTCTTGGCGGGTAGGTCGACCCACGGCAACGCTCGACGAGGCTTACTCCTAGCCAGAGAAGCTCAGGACCTCCAAATATGGAACCATCGACTCTATCGATCACATCACCAAACGATTTGATGAGACAACCAAACGACTGTTCCGCGACAAGAACGAAATCCAGTGGGTTCCTTTTGGTTCCCCCCTTGACAAGGACGTCCCTGTAGGCATCCGCGGCGGATCCCTCAAGCTCCTAGGGTATACCAATTTCCCTTCTCCCGTGAGTGTCCCGGCTCATAGAAACCTAGCGCGGAAGTAGCAGAACTGTTTGAGCCGTCTATCCAAGCTGCTATAATGTCGATCAAGAATCAGGTCGTCGCGTCTCAGGGCATGATTAAAGTAGGTCATTTCACGTGCTGCGCGGAACCACACGTCGTCATTCTTGCCAGTCCGTGTGGTTGGTGGGAGGATTCGCTGCAAGTCCATGGCTCTTTACCCAGCTCCAAGAGCACCTTGCACCCATGAAGATCACGGTTAGCCGACCGGACAATCAAACGTGAATCATTCTTATTGGTTCCCCCATCACGATCGATGAACGTGGTGCTTAATTGATTCCAATTTTAGGTCCAAGGCCGTAGCAGACGGAGCCCTTGGTTTTTACTGTGACCACCATGTCTCGGCAAGAGTGTCCAGGTTTATGTATGGCGTGGAATTTCTGCGCGAATTTGATGGCAACGATCCTGAACACGTGGCACGGAAGGGGAGGCTCTGCGAGCTCCCTTCCGGGCCCCAGCTTCTCCCAGACGCGTTTGATTGCATTCTCGCTAGAGTATGGTCTTCCATTCTATCGCTTCATTCCCCTATTTATCCTCATCGCAGGGTGTGAAAGTGAAGGAATCGACCGTCTTCACACGCAAATATTGCACTGAGCTGACGAACCTGTCCACTCTCTCCGTGTTTGAAGTGGAGATATGGTGTTATCGCGGCGGCGATACCATTCCTCCGTGGATCCTTCGGCATCACGGTACTTTCTGCGCAGTCGTCTTTTGTTTTGCAGCTAACTTGACTCTCAGAGGAATTCTCGACGCTCTGCGTCGTCCGCGCGGATCTATCGCCCTTAAGTGGGAGTGCAGAACCCAAGACGGGAAGGAACGGCAAGATGTACTGGACCATCGTCTTTAGCGTCGAGATCCATTTCGGATTGACAGAGTTCAAGGCACGGATAAAGTGGAACGATAACGTTGGTATCTTTTACCTACACCTGATAAAACACCTCTCATTCGTTTCATCTCACAGGGGAGGACCAAGTAGTAAGCTTCCGTCCCGCTGCCACGTGGTTGGTTGGTCCACTGAGAAATGACGTCTTTTTATTATAGCGGCCCGGCGTCCATCGTATACAGTGAAAGTGGTCATCGTGCTGACGAAGATGAAACGGATACCTACTCCGAGGATGATTTTGGACCTTCTCGTTCCGCATCGCGGGCTCCCTCTCGCCCTGCCTCTGTTGCTCCTTCGCGCACACATTCCCAGGACTCTCTCGGTTCGGGTGCCAAGACTCCACAGGGCTCGGGGCGACTGGATGCCACGTACATGGATGCAGTTAGCCGCAGCCGTTCCGTCTCCATATCCCAATCTACACATTCGAATCGATCCCAGGCCTACCATTCGACTCAATCCCAGTCTCAGGCCCTATCGCAGGCACAACTTTCACCCGCACCGCAGGCACTGCCCTCACCGCCAGCGCTCCAGCCACCGCCGACTCAGCACCAGCAGCAACAGCAGGCCATCTATGCAGAGCGCTCTCGTGAGATCGAGCGCGAGCGGACCACTACTAGCTCGTCCTCGCGCGTATCCTCGTCCACCGCCCACATCGAGCGAAGCCAAAAGACTGCCACTTCGTCGTCTACCAAGGTGTCGAGCCTGTATGCCTCCTCAGCGTCCTCCAAGTCACGCACGGAGTTGGAGAAAGAACGGCGGGCGAGAGAGACGGCGGTGGAGAGGGAGCGTGAGCGGGCGGAGAAGGATAGGATAGAGAGGGAGAGGGTGGTAGCTGAACGGGAGAGGCTCGAGCGAGAAAGGCTTGAGCGTGAGCGCGAAAGGGCCGAGAGGGCCGAAAGGGAGAGGATCGAGAGAGAGAATGCCGAGATCGAGAGGCTCGAGTTCGAGAGATTCGAGAGAGAACGAGCCGAACAGGATAGGATCGAGAGAGAACGAGTAGCGAGAGAGCAAGCTGAGAGGGAGAGAGAACAACAGGCCGAACGAGAGAGGATTGCGGCTGCTGAACTCGCCGCTGCAACCATACCTACCCACCCTACGCAAAAGGGGAAGAAGGGGAGGAAGAACACGAGTAAACAGAACACGCCCCTCGATCTCGCTGACTCGATGGTCGGCAAGAGCCCAGGTCTGCTCTCTCAGACCCTTACCTCCACCTGGGGATCCCAGTCCAAGGCTGTCACACCCACGACGCCCCAAGGCGAATTCCCGTTCCCCGAGCCGTCCAAACTTACACCTCGAGATCTGGGAACGGCCGCGCCAGCGTTGGGTGAAGCCCAAAACGTGTCCATCTCGGAATCGTTTACGCAAGCGACTGAAGAACATCTCGAAGTCAATGTTTCCACAGGATTAGCACTCGACGTGTCTCAGTCGGTGGGTACCGTCGTCAAGGCTGAAGATCTAGCCCATGGTTACACGCCCGCCGATACGGACCCCCCCTTTCACCTCACTTCCGAGACCGCCGAAGAGGTCGCAGCTGCGCAGTCTGTTGAAACAAAAGTGGAAGAGTTCGTTGAAGTGTCGGCTAGTCAGCAGACGTTTGAGAGCTCGGAGGTCAAGGAGACGAACCAGACGAGTGCCAGCGTGTTTGGCGCGTTTGGCGACACCACCGACCCATCCGCCACAGAATCCGGTGGCGGGCAGGAATTTAATTGGGGTACGTCGTGGGGCACGACGACCCAGACCTCGTCTACCACTGCGAAAGAGACCACGGAAAGCTTTTCCTCTTCCAGCGTCAATAAATCGCTTGGCTTTGGCGGGTTTGGGTCGGACTGGTCCATGCCCAAACCATCCTCCCTATCCAAGGGTTTCAGCGCCTTTGGCAATCTAGGCTCTTCCACCTTTGGCGACAGCGGCGATGCGCAAAAGGAGGTCGAACTCGGTCAGCTGGAGCCGGGTGAGCTTGCTGCTACTCTCGCAGGGGAGTTGGAGTTCGGGCAACCTCCATTAGGGGAGAGCACGGCCGATCCAGAAACCGGCGACATTCAGATCGTTCCTCCTCCCGGTAGTATAGGTGTGTTCGAGGGAGGCGCTTCGGAATCGCTAGCGATCGAGTCGATGCCAGTCCCGGCTGAGCAGTCCTTCGGAAGTGGAAATGAACTGCCGCCTCCGGCCATGGAGTCATCGACGACGGACAATCCCACCGATGCGGTTGGAGAGGAAGAGCAAGACGATGGCTTCCAGGCAAGTAAGAAAGGGAAACCAAAGGCCGGCGCTGCAAAGAAGAAGAAGAAGAGGTAAACGGGTTGCTCTCAGTGAAAGGCCGCATTCGCCATCCGAGGAGTGCGGTCGAGTACGAGTTTCATATAGAAATGATTCGATATTTTTCCCAATGTTTTGGCGATACAAACGGACGGTTGGTTTACCCCTCCCATGTTACCCATCCAAGCTTGATTTCATAATGAATCGTGTGTGCGATCGATAAAAAGGCGTTAAATCGTGAAATGTGGGTATCATACGCAGAGGGAACTGTCAGCGGCAAAATTTAAATGAATCCGATAGATATCCAAAACCAAACCAAAATCCTTTTATCGGCCGATCCCGTTCATGGTGCGATGTCCCACCCCATGGTCGAAACTTCGCTTCCGCAGCCGGCCGTTCTCAGCAGGAAGGGGCCAACCCGATTTCAGACTGAGTGCGCTCGCGTTCTTCTTAGCATCGAGTGAGAACGCCACGTTGACAGAGGGCATGCTCAGCCGCCGGATCCAGCCCTTGGGTCGCTCGGGACGCAGCAGAATCGGAGGCTCGGGCGGACGGAGGTCACGCGGCGACGGGGCCGCCTCGTTCGCTTTGTACTTGGCCACCGAGCACGTGTCGCACCCGCAAAACGGCGCGTGGTCCTTGATTGGCAACGCCAGCGAGCGCGACGGCGAGTGCGCGTGCGCGGTGTGCGGGCGTGTCATGGACGTTTGCGAGGCGTCCGAGCTACTCGCCATGGACGCCGTCGTCGAGGGGATGTTGATGTGCGTCACGCTCTGCGAGCCGCGCTTGTGCTGAAAGGAGTTATTGCTGTTCCGCGGGCCCTTGGGTCCGTCTGCGGCATTCGCCTCGGAGGGACGGGAAGGCTGGAGGAAGTGAAGCCGATCGCGTTCAAAGTCGCGCGTGCGCTGGTTGAGCTCACGTTCACGCTGTCGAAGCTCGTAGTCCTTCTCCTTGAGCTCGAGTTCGGCTAGCTCTTCAACGCGCTGCTTGCGTCTTCGTATTTCGTTCTCGTCGATGGGTAAATCGCGGGACGTGGGCACAGGGGTATCAGGCGGAAAGCGATCCACGATAGGGGAGACAGTTTGCCGAGGGGAGAGAGGTTCATCCACCGGTTGATACCGAGATGCAATCTCGGACACCCTCATCGGCAATCGGGGGATATCTTTTGGTGCTTGTGACGGGGTCTCAGCCTTGGCACAAAAAATGTGAATGAGATCAAGTGTGAAAAGGAAGAGGACCAACCGTGCGAGTGTATTTGTTGCGCAAGGCCGCAACATGGCTTCCTGTGCTCTGAGTGGAGTCTGTGCGTTCAAGGTTCCTCTTCGCAACATCGATGGTATGACTCTTGAGCGGGTTTTGGCTGCTGTTCGCGTGGACTCCAAATTCCTTTTCGGACAAGGATGTGTCCACCCTCTTGAACGGTGGTATTGGTCGGATGATTCTGTCCGAGGGTGGGGGTACTCGAGCGATCAAGGAAGGACGCCTTGGCTTCTTTGAATCCCCACCTGGCGCTATCGGTTTGATCATCCCTTTATCCTCTAGCGAGAGGGTCAACAGCCTGACCCAGGGGACCATTTCTTGAATGTGCGCACCTGGGGACGCTGACAGAGTCTGAGACGTCTGCGGAGAGTTCAACGGCTTGTGAACATTCAAAGGGAGTGTTTCCGACAAGGATGCAGCCGCCAACTGGTTGGGCGAATCGGTTAAAATGGGCGCAGGTGGAGCCAAGGTGCCTTGAGATTGAGTGGGATTAGGGCTGCCAGCGCGAGAATGTGCGGACTGCAGACTCTGCAGCTGGGTTTGCTGCCATTGTAATTCTGCCTCGTTCGTGACCGGGGGTAGAGGGAAGTGTGTGGGCGGAAATGGGAACGCAGAGAGGGTGGTTATCGAACTGATGGAACCTTGGTTCTGGGCGGCCGTACTGAGCGGTGAACGCGGTGGATCGAGCGATGCTGCCGCTGAAGATGTGACAGACCCTGGACCGTGGCTGGAAACGGGGGGCACGGGAAGCAACCTACGAGAAGGAGTGGAAACACCCGTCTGACCCCACTCTGAAACTGCAGGGGTAATTGGCGCCTGTGGAGTCTCTGGTAGGTCGTCTGGGAGAGACCCCGTCCAAGCGCCTTCACACAGTGAGCGCCATTCCCCGAGCGGTCCGATCGTAGGAGATATGCGGCGTATACATTCGCACGTACGGCTCCACTCGGCGTCCGCTATGCGAGAGAGTGTCGCAGCCACATTAAACGTTACCAGGGTGTTCTGCTGGGTGACGGTTACAGAATGGTTGCTGGGTGAACCAGGGTGATCATCCGCATCGTGTATCGGGCGTCGTGAAGACTTACTATTTCTGTTGGGACATCTCGGGCCCGATGACGCTGAGGAGGTTAATGTAGCGGGCGTGTTCCTCGCCCGCGTCCCTGGCCCCTTTCTTGGACTTTTTCTCGTAAGCTTGACCTTTGGGCGGAACGGTCAGGAGCGCCCAATCGGGGACTAGTACGGATTACCGGCTTGCTTGACGCGAGCGTTGGACTCGTTCATGCGCTCGTCGTGGGCCTTTTCCTCTTTCTGCAGGGGTTCTTAGTCTGGTTCGCGATGGTCGGGAGAGAACGGACCGCGAGTTTCTTGAGCCATTTCTTGACGTCGGCGCTGACGGTATGGGACTCCTTCTCGGCCGTCTTTGCAAACTTGCCGTCGACGTCTGCCAAGATGTCGAGAATGACGGAACTTGCACCGAAAGCGTTGGCTAATGATTCTGAGCTAGAAGTTGATCACAAGACGGAGACGGAACCGACCTGCGAATTGGGCGTTTGTCTTTAGCGCGGCCACGTCCCTGAGGGCTTTCGAGAGCTTTTTCTGTATCGCGGCGAAGGCGGTCGCTGCTTCGCAATAGTCGTTGAGGACGCTCAAGAGGGCCTCGATCGTGCGACACGACCTGTGAATATCCAAACGTTCGACTGGCTGCACGACCGCGACGGGTACGGACATGTCGACGTGGCCAGAATGTCGGACGACGCCCACACACGATGGTCAACGTTTGAAGCGATAGACGGACTTTGAATTATGAAGATGTAGCGTACGACTACTAGCTACGCCGAGAACCGGAATCGGTCTGTCGTCGTTCCCCACGTCTTTGAGGTGACTGAGAACGTGAACGACGACGACGAGGACGGTCTCGGATCAAAGGATCATCTCCCGTCATGAGCTCATCCTTGTTCGTCTCCGTTTTCTCCGTGACGTGTGGATGCAGCCTCTTGCTGCCGTCACGCTTGTCATGCCTGCGCTTCCACATCAACTTGCGAACGCATCTTGGGCATAGTACTACTTTGACGAGTGCTTCTTTCTGTTCGCCTTGTTCGTCATAAGCGAAAGGGAGTTCCAAGGTAGAGATGTCCGAAGGAGAATGTGAACGGTGGTGTTCACAACGGGTATTTGCACAGGACGTCTCTCCAATGCTGTCGAGAACTTCGGATTCCGTGCGCCAGCGCAGAGCAAACTGGGGTGTGTGAGATGGGGTGATGTTGCAAGGGAGAGGACGCACGTTGCCCGACTTGTAGTGCTTGAGATCGCAGATGGCGAATTCACGGTAAAGGCTGTCGTAGTACTTTTTTGCGAGCTGATCGTTCCAAGATGTGGTACCCTCTGCGGCGTCGTCGCGAAGAAATCTGCATGGCGAGTGGGCGAGTGTACGTTGGACGAGCACAAGGTCTTTACCTGTGAGATGCCTTTAGGATGTCGAACTCGGTGGCGTGTGGCATCAGAGTAGGACAAATGGAGCTGTCTACCTCGTCGTCGTGCTTCCACGCTAAGCGACGCGATGTCGTAGACGAGTTCCGAAACGGATCGGCGCTGTTTCAGACCTGTGTAAACTTGTTGCTGAGCCCCGAACGCACGAAAAAGTGGTGGTTGAGGCAGTACTGCTCCAAATCCGAATGAGTCCTCCATTTCGATGTCGGTCAACCTCCACGTTGAGTAGATTCACCGTATCCCCAGATTCACCCGCTTTCGGTTAACATCTCCTCGGTCCCAGTAACACGGGACCCGCTTTTATATACTCAAGCGGTCAAAGTTGGCTGACCTTCTCACCCCATCCCTCATGACTTTTGATCCCTTCCGTCGCTTGCGCCTTCGTGCCCACACCGTCCCTTCCCCTCCTTCCAGCGAGGAAGACAGCGACAGATCTTCTCCGGAGTGCGGACGGACCCACGTTATACACGTCCCCGTCCCCTCGAAGAACGGTCGTAGAGGCGATCGCATCCTCGCTGTATCAAACAGTGAGAAGAAGATGCCCTGCGGACCGTCAGAGAAGCCCATCGAGGGTACACATATAGCCCTTCCTTTGGTCGATGCCCCTCACCATCTTCCTCTCCGTTCTCCCAAGAATTTTCTCGGCGCTGCGACCAGGTGTGTTCCAGGCGTCCCATCTTATCTTTTCGCCCCACGTTCATCTCCACTCTCCCTTGTGACACCCCGTTTCCAATCTTGCCTTTGCCGACCTCATCTCAGGTCATCTTGATTCTGATCCTTTGGATTCAGTGACGCCGTCGATGCGCCAGCCGCAAAACCGAGCTTGCTCCGCCGTGTCACATCCAAACTCGTCATTTCCATCCCGTCAAAGTCCAACCCAGCACTGCGATCCCGCCCCTCTATGCGGATCTTGCCGGCAAATATGCCACCGTCCCCCCAACAAGCCAGAGCCACGATCGCAGTTGCACCAACGCTTCCCAACAGTTTTGTCTCTAAACAACACAGAGAGGCCGCTCTTCGGGAGCGCGGACTTCTTCCTCCGCGAAAGGATCTCAGCGAGCAGGAGCGCGAGGCCGATGAACGTCTCGCCCGTGTTCCTCCACCTGCTAACGTGACGCTCGAGGGGATAAGCGAAGCGGAACAGTTCAAGTCGAACTGGCTGGCCATGAAACAGTCCTTGGAGAGCAGCGATTTGGACGGTGGACGCGCTCCCCCGTGCCAGCAAGAAACGAAGCCTCGTCCTCGCTCCACAATAGTGTCCCCTTCTCTCGACCCTGAATTTTCGCCTCGGTCCGGCGAAGCCAAAGCGGATGTGTCTCCCTTGTGCAGACCTTCCATTTGCATTTCTCCCACTTCTGTTCCCCCGTTGTTAACCTCGTCGCACCTCGAAGTCTTACATGAGGAACCCTCGGAGCAAGGTCCAATCACACCCCTTCCCCCACTATCTCCGGTCAATGTGCCTATCGTCGTATCCAGTCCGCTCGAGTCTGCAACTTCCCAGACCATCGTGGAGAGTCCTACTTCGTACACTTTTTCGTCCCGCTGTGCTGGCTCGACGCTAGAGTCGCAGTCACAGTCAGACCATCTTTCCGTCCCGGAAAAGGAAAACATTCGTTTGTCTGCTCGCCGTCGGCGCACGGTCGACTCGACTAATCAAGGGCGCAAGGTCGGATCCACTTTGTCTAGCTTCGGAACGCGTTCTCTTTCCAATCTGCGCCGCTCCGTGGCGGGGAGCCTCAGGGTGCCCAGTTCGACCACGCTTTCCAGCACCGCAGATCTCCACCTGCCTCAGGTACCAAGGACGGCGATCAGCCCTACCATCCATAGCATAGGAAGTATCGTCAGGGAGACGAGGCATATCGCAGACGTAGAGAGTCGCAGATTGAGTGAACTCGCTTTCCTAGATTGATCATGCAGTCCATTGTTACCTATTCCGTTGCGGTCCCTGATCCTTTCTTTCACCCTTTCGGCCTCTTTCTCGCGGCGTCTTGTGCTCGTGTATAACATGACATCACCTCCGCCCTGTTCCACTTGACTCCTTGCCTCCATTGGGTTATCTTTATTAGCTGAATTTCCATGCGGAATACCCATGTTTTATCCGGATCACACGCTCATTCATTCGTACGCTCCTAGATCTGTTGCTAGTTTACTTAATGCTGTATTGCTAGCTACTCGCAGTTTACTCGATTTCAATGCATTGCGTTGGAGACAAGCCCGCTTTACGTCACGACTGCTCCAACGTTTCATTAACATCGACAGTGCCCTGTCAATCACCTTGAAGGCGCGCGAGCTTGTCGCGGTGACGGCACGTACGTCGCCATCGAGGCTGTATCCTTGCCTGCCCTGCCTTGATCGTGATCTTGGCTGCGATACGGATAGGTATTTGCCAACTGGGCTATGTACACCCTCAAATGAGCTTCGGCGGCGATGCCATCATTCTGTGGTAATAGATCGGTGCGGTGTGCGGTGTGCGATGCAAGATAAGGACAGGGGTAGAGATCTGAGGCAGCTGACCGGGGTGCGGTGCGTGCGGTGCCATGCATATCTTGGACGTGATGGTTAGTCCAACGCGTGACGATGGTCGGACAGATCACAACACGCCATGCGATGGCTCGTACCAGCCCAGTCCACCCGGTGAGTTCCTCCCCGGACATCTGCCGGTGATTGATGATCGTTGATATATTAGAGCGGCGGGCGGTGGCAAGATAAGCCACACAAAAGGTCGATCTGATCATCTGTCAACGTTCCTGCATTGCACCGCAGTGATATCGCGCGTTGAACGTTGGATCGAATATAATATTGAGTGAATAATGGATACTAGCAGATCGACACGCCAGCTTTCGTCACTGCAATCTTGACCGCACGCTTGCAAATGCAAGTGCAAGTGCAAGTTCGCCAGCTCATCACGACGACACGTGCCTCGGTCGAGACCGACCACCATCAGTCGGTGAGTCCCTGTCCGATTACCGATACACTGGTATTGATTGAACACCGGGCGTCAAGATAACGATAACCAACTTGTTGCAACGTCGATCTGTGCACGTCCAACCATACTCTAAACGAGAAAAAGAAATACCGATAAATACACCCGCGAGAATGTGAACATGGGTCGTGCTCGCATTCCCGCCCGCTAACCACGGTAAAGACGCGTGTGAGT
>JBBPLR010000137.1:0-42000 GCA_038089915.1 Sutorius australiensis | reverse complement strand
AGGACACTTTCTTTTGGCATGGTCGGTTGCTTTGTGAAACTGCAGGCTGCGCGACACGCGTCCATGGAGTTGGCGGTCTTGCCCGTCTGAGGGTGAATTGACACCAACGGGACGACCGATGCCATCCCTGTCTGCGGGAAACACTGGGATGGGAGAAAATGCAAAAGGGAGACTCGAGTATGGTGGCCCATTGACAGTAGCACAGGGACGCAAGTGAGCGTTTGAATGTGGGGCGATTGCAGTACAGTTCTCTGTTCCGTTTCATTCCTCCAACACACTTTGCGGCGGATGGTGTACGGCGGACGAAATTCCGTTGCGCGGTAGACGTGCTAGAGCCGTCAAACGGTCTCGCGCAAAGAGGGCTAGACTCGACAACGGTCTGCATGGTAATTGGGTGAACAAGGCGAGGCAACGATCTGGGGCCCGACGTGGACCCTGTGAACATAAGTGTCCAGCGCAGTCATCCTTGCGATGGAGTGAATGAGTTGACCCATCCTGTGGACGCGTGCGGTCGAGTCCGAGTCTGGCTCTGTGTTTTTTGGTTGATAAGCACATAGTCTACCATTGGATTTTGACGATGGACCGTTCGCCGAATGCTCTCATACCAAAATCGAACAAGCACAAAGTATGGGGTCGTTCTCGAATGGATCCGACTTGCTCATTTATAAATCGTCTAGAAGCAGCGTACGCATCGACGATGAAGTATAGCCTAGTACACAGCACGAGAACCGACTGTGCTCGCAGCCGTACTCCACACCGGGGTACCGCCGTAAACTCTTGTGCATTCGACGTCATCAACAGCCCCACTATTCACACCAAACGGCCATTAGCATGCCGACTAAAAACAAAAGAAGCGGCGATGACATGCGACACTCACCGATCAACCCAAACAGACCCAACACGCTTCCGAATACCTCCACGACGAGAACCTTGACGAAGAGCGTCGGGTCTGCAGCGTCTGCAAGGGCTGCTGTACTTCCTGTGATGCCGACGCAGAGACCGCAAAGGAGGTTGCACACGCCGACTGTCAGACCACCAAAGAAGAGGGCAAAGCCTGAGAGTGGGGTGTATCGGATTGGGGATCATCAGAGCCGGGAACAGGAGGCTTACCGGTGTAGTAGTTCTGGCGGGTGTAGAGCACTGCTTCGGGTACGGCTTGAAGCTTTGCGGAGTAGACGATGCCGAGGATCTGTCCGAGTCAACACCATGATAAGGCCGCATGAAACGGACAAGCTGCATACCACCCCATAGATGGCGACGACTTCACAGAAGATGATGCTAGGTGCAAGGCATGGCATGAGAGCACCGATAAAAGACATACGGGACCGACGCACCTGATCAAGTTCTTGGTGCTAATTCGTGGCGTTCGGACACCCCCACCCAGGATGGACGACCCAGTCAGGAAAATAACCCCGCAGGATGACGCTGAGTGAGCAAAACCACGGGCGAGAGAGAGACACTTTGTGCCGTGGAATGACGCACCATCCAGCTCCGAAGACACTTAGACCGATACAAAGACCGATCCCAAGGGAACCCCAGACGAAAGGGCTTGTTTCTTCGAGAAAGCGACCGACATTAAATGCTTCGCCTGAGCCTATGGAATGAATGGGTGAGTGATCATGCCATGGCTCGAGCAGGGTGGTGGCAGACCTGTGAAGAGCAGGTAGAGCGCGATGATTGCAACGAGGAAAGAGGGAAGACCGACGGAGTAGTAAGTCGTGTAATACCCCGGCTACTCGTCTATGTCCTAATTTGGTAGTCACGTGCGACTGCGACTGCGACTGCGACTGCGACAACTCTGTGATTCCCTATTGGTCTGAATGTGGGTTACGAGTTTGGAACCCTAACCCAAGTCGAGGGTTACGGAAGTACTGACACGTAGACGGTTTATGTAATTGCAAGTGACGTGCTTCATTGAAATCTTTGCCTCGAGCACTTGACACTCACTTGGAGCCATTCCTTGACGATGTCTCTACTAAGGCAGGTCATCAATACCTTCTCGTCCTGGTCTTTTCTTGACGTGATTACACAGGCTCGGTCTCTGTGTAGTAGGCGTATACGCCATGTTCCTCGTAAGTGGTCCCACCCTGTCCTTCCTAGGGATATCCAACTAAACAAGATCACGGTTAGCTTTGGGCAATTGCCCAAGAGAGACGTACGATCAATTTATTGTTTTTGTTTCTGGCGCTGATTCCGTCTACGTAGTGTCAGTCCCATTTCAGTCTATTGATGGGGAATCCACCCACAAGTTCAAGTCAGCATTATTCATCGGGACCTGCCAGAGCTTTCTCAGTTCCTTGTCTGCTCTCTGTTATATATGCATGCGCGGAAAGCCAGGCACTTCCCTCTCTTCTCTGCTTGGTCTCGACGTCCCCACACACGTGCAATCTAACGGCTCTTCCAAAGCAAACGGAACCCCAAACGCCAATGGTTTCGCTAATGGACACTCTCAGAATTCTACACCAGGACATTCACCTGCATTGGATGGTTTCTCCTATCTTAGACGTCTTCTCCTCGGGTACCTTCAATGTTCCAGTTTTATTGCCCTTGCAGCTCCGTTCGGCTTCGCTGCGCTCTCGTACATCACATATCCTACCATGGTTCTCGGAAAGTCGTGCAAGCTCGTTCCCGTCATGCTGATGAACTTCATTCTCTACCGGCGCAAGTTCGCTCCTTACAAGTATCTCGTTGTCGCGTTGGTCACAACCGGCATCAGCGTGTTCATGTTCTTCGGAAACGAACAGCCTTCCAAAGCTGTCTCTAACAAGACCTCTGGTGGGGCGGAATCCGCGTACCTCCAGCTCATCGGTATCGCCTACCTCCTCGTCAACCTCATCCTTGACGGCGCTGTCAACTCGACACAGGACGAGATTTTTTCGAGATACAAGGTTTCAGGCCAGCAGATGATGTTTTGGATCAATGCGTTCTGTACGTTGTTGACTACGGCCCTCGGAACGCTCCCGTTACCCTATATCCCCGTCCTCCACCCATCATCTGGTGCACAGAGCGAGTTTTCCAGCGCATTGGATTTCATAAGGTCACATCCTTCTGTCGTCATACCACTCATCCAGTTTTCACTTACGGGTGCGCTGGGCCAACTGTTCATTTTCGAGACACTTCAGCACTTTGGATCGTTGACTCTAGTGTCAGTACTGATGTCCTATCTGGTCTTGCCGCTCGATATCTTATTTCGTTTGCAGGACGATCACTCTTACCCGCAAAATGTTCACCATGATCCTGTCAGTTGTGGTATACAATCACAAGCTCACCATCGGGCAGTGGCTTGGGACGGCTATTGTGTTTACAGGCATATCGGTAGAGGCGCTTGTGAAACGTAAAGGTATTGTATTGATCAGTTTATTAACTGGGAGTTGCTTACATGCATCACAGATGTGCATACGAAGCAGGTCGTGCTGGAAAAAGAAAAGGCTAAGATTAAGTCGTTGTAATCATTGTTTCCATCATACATCTCATACCCTACGCAACCCGAGAGTATCTAGAATACAGGACAAACAGCAGGACTCATTTATACAGTATAATTATCCCAGGTTGAACGATGCAGTGAATGGGTTGTGATATCATGATGTCAGGGTTCTGTCGCCATCATCCTATCGTCGCCATCTTCGTCGTCACCGTCGACAAGCACTCTTTTACGATCGTCTATTCTGTAATAATTATTAGAGCATGCCAGGGCGAGAACGGAATATGAACCTCGTATCCTCTTCTTCATCGTCTCTCTTCCTACGGGATACCACCCTTTGCATCGGTGCTGTAGGGAAATTGGCAACAGCGGCCTTGGCCTTGTATATAGACTCGTATTCCTATGCGGGTGGTCAAGGGAGGTAAGCAGCAATGTCGAGCTACGCTATCAAGTGGGAGGTTGTGTACTTTGATTTGCGTCAAAAATCCGCCATTTGGTGATATACAATATCGACGATTCTGCACCAGATGGAGAGCATCTTCCCAGGATAGTTGACAATGCCGCATGACGAACATAACCACGAACGCAGGGGATAACGAGATGCCACCTATCGCACAATAATTATGACGATGAATGGAGACGCAGGGATCCATGACAGATTCAACGTACCATTGCAATGCACGAGTACCTTGCCGCCTTGAGCCAGAGCGAGTTGAATGAACTGATCTGCTCTACGTAAGATCGGGTCAGCCCTCGGACACGAAGAACGTCAGAGGAGCCTACTCCGGGAATAATCTGATGACATTTTGTTCTTCGTTGTCCTCCACGTCCAATACGAGGTATTTAAATTGGTCGGGAAAGCGAGGCCGGACGGAGAAAGCCTCTTTCTGATCTCTTATGCAAACACTGCGAAATCGACATTGAGTATCAATGAAACCTCCCTTGCGCGATAGCAAGAAAGAGTTTCAAGCCCCCAACTTTCCGAAGACGGCGTTGCCACCACCGAAATGTCCATGACTTACATATGGGTGACGCCTAGAGACTTTAATGTTTCAAGCGACTTCGAAGCTTGGAAGGGGCCGAGTAGAAGACCAGGTAGTATTTCTTGACACTCCCGTCTCATCTCGTACCTGGGCCACCGTTAGCTACGACACCGACCATATGCCACGCTTTCGGATGACTTCGCAAATGAGAACTCGCCTCCATTCTACATCACCCGGACCTTGTACAAGATTCTTCAGCGCTTCGTCAGTGAGATTGAGTGTGGTCATGGGTTGATGGGAAGGAATGGGATACGAAAGGGAATGAATGACCGCAACCAGATTATAACGGAGGAGTTGTCACTAACTGCTCGGAAGTATTTGTTCGGAGTTCGGAGCTGGTTTTGCCATGGACTCACAAGACGACCAAGTGCCGTACGTACGTTGTTCCGATCTGGTAGCCCTGGTGACTTAGCACACAATGTCGCAGGACGCTCATTGACCACGATGCGTTACCTACCGAGCCGGCGAGAGTATACCAGAAGTCGCGGCGGATTCCATGCACCATAATCACAGGCTTTCTTGGCGCGGGTAAGTCGACTCTGTTGAGGTAAGCGCGTTTACCGTTTCGTGGATCTAGTGCATCACCGACGATACGCAGGCGCATACTTACTGAGCGACATGGATATCGCATCGCGGTAATCATGAACGAGTTTGGGGACACAGCCGTGCGTACCCTGATCGCGCAATCCTAAATACTCACCAAGAAGCAGAACATCGAGGGTTAGTTGTACAGGCGACGATGCCCCTTTCACATATTCACCTTCCTCGACCAGCCAAGGCAATCAATGTCACCTCTAGCGAGGACCCGATGGCAGAGAGTTCAGAGGAATTTCTCGAGCTGGCCAATGGTTGCCTGTGTTGCAGTATCAAAGATGCAGGCATTGCTGCCATCGAGAAACTAATGGAACGGAAGGGTGCATTCGACCACATCATACTCGAGACCACCGGTCTTGCTGACCCCGGTGAGAATCATCACCATCGTTTGCGTCGCGAACTGACTCGAGCATCGATAAAAACAGGACCTATCGCATCTATGTTTTGGTTAAACGAAGAATACTCTATTGGGCTTAGTAGGCAAATATCCCTCGACAGCGTAGTCTGCGTGGTAGATGCAGCATTTGGGCAGCAGGTAACCACGAATGTGAATTCTTGGCAAGCTCGGATTCTGATATAATGGTTGACCAGCAAATGGAGGAAGACCATTCAGTTGATGGTATAGGCGAGAGCCTCAGGTGTGTCTGTTTCACTGCGATCCATGCTAACACTAACATTTCCTTGGCACAGACAGATAGCGTGCTCGGACGTGGTTCTCTTGAACAAGGCCGATCTCGTATCGGACGACAAGCTCACCGAGACGGAAGAGATGATTCACAAGATCAATTCGTCGGCGCCTATTCACCGGACAATACAAGGAAATATTGATTTGTCCCATATCATCAACATCGATGCTTACGCGGGGGCCAGGCAACTGCAAAATCTTTCCCCTCATCAATGTGATGGTTCTCATGATAGCCAGCATGACCATACTCCCAAGAGTTCCGCTACGCATTATGAACTTCGTGGAATATCTAGCCTTCAATTGATCGTCCCCCCTCTGACGCGTGATCAGCTCACCGAACTCGAACGTTGGATTCAAGGATTGCTTTGGCGTCATGACGAACCGGCGGGGAAAGATTGCAAGGACAACGGCGACAACCTCAGAGTGCTACGCTGCAAAGGACTGTTCATCCTGAAGAGCGGCGAGGAATTTATGCTTCAGGGAGTACAGAACATGTACGAGATTACGCAAGTGGAAGCACGGGACGCCATTGGGATTCCGGACTCTGGAAAACTGGTCTTGATCGGAAAGGGACTAGACAATACCCTGAGAGAGAGCTTAGAAGCAGCGTTAAGATCGTGAACGGTCGAATATGCGGTGAGTAGCAAGACATGTCATCACAACGCCGTTGAAAACTCTGGAAACCATATTTCAGAACACATGTCCTTGCGCATGCGTATATTGTCATCGTTGCGTTCGCTCGTATATTCTTGTCTAGAGTGTAGCTACGAGGGTACCAAGTCAGGTCTTGGTTAAGTGGACAGATGTTATGTAATCGGTGTACCGGACCCGACACGCGAATCATATATTAGACCAGGTTTAATTGCTCTGGCTGAGAGCACATCTTTAGAAGCATCTAGCTGGATAATACCCCGATGGCGAGCAGCCAGTCAAGTCAAGTAGCCCCTGACCCGGCCGACGTTAGGATCATCACCACGCTCGGTCACGTAGACCACGGAAAGACCACGCTGATGGACGCACTTTTGGCGTCGAACAACATCATATCTCCCAAGATGGCCGGGAAGCTGCGGTACCTGGATAGTCGCGAAGATGAGATTGAACGCGGGATCACGATGGAAAGCAGTGCTGTTTCACTCAAGTTTCAGGTCAAGGAACACGAAGACGGTATGCATATAGTCGGATAAAGGCAAGGCACCGTGACAGGCATTCCACAGGGACCCCTCCGAGAACTTTCGTCATTAACATGATTGATACCCCAGGACATGTGGATTTCTCTACAGAGGTGTCTACCGCATCCCGGTTATGTGATGGAGCTCTCGTGCTGGTAGATGTGGTCGAGGGAGTTTGCACGCAGGCGGGTTCCTACGTCTAGAGACTGGGCCATCCAGTTAATAATTACCCACAGACCATCACCGTGCTCAGACAAGCATGGCAGGACAATTTACGTCCGATTCTCGTAATCAACAAGATGGATAGATTGGTCACGGAATTAAAGCTTTCACCTATCGAGGCATATCATCACCTTGCGCGACTTATCGAACAGGTCAACGTAGTGATGGGTGAGTTTTTTGCTGGTGAGCGCATGGAGGACGATCTACGTTGGCGAGAGGACCGGGACCGCCGACTCGCTGCGAAGAAGGATCAATACGCAGATGAGGGAGAGGCTACAGCAAACGAGGAAGACACCTTCAAGGAGAAGGATGATGAAGACATTTATTTTGCACCAGAACGTGGAAACGTCGTTTTTGCATCTGCCTTAGATGGATGGGGCTTCCGTGTGGGGAAATTTGCCCAGCTCTACTCTGCCAAACTTGGATTCAAGGAATCCAACCTGCGGCGTGTCTTGTGGGGAGATTTCTACTTGGATCCGAAAACGAAGAAAGTCATCAGCTACAAGCATCTTCGGGGTCGTTCCCTGAAGCCACTCTTCGTGCATTTTGTGTTGGAAAATATATGGGCGGTCTATGATGCGGTCGTCTTAAATCCGTCAGTACTGAACTCTTCGAGACCAACAATATTTAACACGGTTGCAGGAATCCAGATAAAGTGGCCAAGATCGTGTCCACGCTGAGTCTAAAGCTTCTGCCTCGTGATCTCCGTTCGAAAGATGGTCGGCAGCTGCTCTCCATCCTCTTCAACCAATGGTTATCACTTTCGACTTGCGTAACCCAAACTGTCATCGACATCGTCCCTTCTCCTTCTGCTGCTCAAGCAGTTCGCCTCCCTCGGATGCTGTACCCGAACGTTTTTGGTCAGAACATACAACCTAAGAATAAATTAGAGCGGGATCTCTACTCTTCCAGCTTGGAGATTGGCGCATACGTCACGGCATATGTCAGCAAGATGTTTGCCGTTCCAAGGAAAGAACTACCCGAGAACAAGGTTAAACCTCTAACAGCTGAAGAACTACGCACGCGGGGGAAAGCAGCTAGGGAGGTACGCAGGGAGGGGACGAATGATCCGGGGAACACACCGATTACTGAGGCCACGGAAGATACCCCTGGTGTTCAGGAAACAACCCTTGTGGGCAATGACGAGACACTCATCGGCTTCGCTCGCCTGTACTCTGGGACCATCAAGGTCAGAACAAGAATATATTGCGTTTTACCCAAATACGACACTACTTTATCGCCTGATCACCCTGCGAATATTAACAACATTGTAGTCGCAGAGGTAGAGGGTCTGTACGTGATGATGGGACGTGAATTACGGCCAGTTGCTAGCGTTAAAGCTGGAAACACCTTTGCAATTAGGGGGTTAGAAGGCAAAGTCTGGAGAAACGCAACTCTTTGTTCCCCCGGAGAGGCTGGGATTCTTCAAGATAGTAGCCCTCAGCAGGAACAGGAATGTCTCATCAATCTCGGGGGTGCAAATCGAATGGTACCGTCCTTGGCGTGTCATTTCTATCCACCCACGCACTAAACTTGTACGGTATAGACACCCCCTATTGTACGCGTCGTGCTGGAGCCGGAAAATCTTATTGACATGCCGAAGTTGGTCACCGGGCTGTCCCTGTTGGCACAAGCAGATCCATGCGTGGAAACCTTCCAACAACAAACCGGCGAGCACGTCATTCTCACAGCTGGGGAATTACACTTGGAGGTGCGTCCCGCCTCGTGTTCATCCCCTTCGTTCACACATACCGATTACTGGTACAGAGATGTCTGAAGGACCTGCGCGAACGTTTCGCAAAGGTGGGGATTCAAGCCTCTAAACCTATCGTCCCCTTCCGGGAGACCGCTGTCAAGGCTCCAGGTACGGTTTCTGCCGTTCCTCACACTCGTGCCTGTTACCAAATTTTATTCTAGATATGGCACCTCCTAGGACACCGAATGCCGTTCGGGGGACGATGAGAGGAGGAAGTTCCCAAAGCATTATCACCTTCACTCTCCGGTCGATACCTTTGCCGGATACTATCCTCCTTTTTATCCAACAAAATCTGTCAACAATTAGGTCATTGTTACAGGAACGCAAGGCGACGGGTGGGGAGGATTTTTCTGATGGGAATAGTAATGCCGTCATTGAAGCGGACCGTCCCGAGATGCAAGGAAACCTGGTACATGTTCCCAGCGTCAAACCAGAGCAGTTCTGGATCGCCTTGAAGGAGAAGTGTGCTGATGCAGGGGGCGAATGGGTGAATATTGTTGATAGCATTTGGGCATTTGGTCCTCAGCATTGCGGTGGCTGTCTCCTGGTCGATGCCCGTAAAGATGTTGTTCCCATATCGTGCGTTCCTCTCATGATCTTGTGGTGTAACGTTAATTGTTCTCTCAGACTTAAACGACGCTTGATGCAGGATCAAAATTTAGATGCTTCCCATATGGAGAATAGGTTACACAGTGCTTGGGATTTCACTGGTCACATTGAGACAGGCTTTCAGCTTGCAACCTTTCAGGGTCCGCTGTGTGCGGAGCCTGTCGAAGGAGTTGCTTATTTCGTTGAGGACATTCATGTCGATGCAGAAGGTTTGGAAAGGGAGATAGGTAAGTTCTTTCCCCTGAGCAGATGAGATCGGTAGCTTATACGGATTAATGTAGTTCAGAATAGGTTAACGCAGGTGACGGGATCAGTCATATCATCCGTGAGAGATGCGTGCAGGAATGCTCTGCTTGACTGGTCGCCAAGGCTCAAATTGGCAATGTACTCGTGTGATATCCAGGCATCTAGTAAGTTCATGAAACCTCGTTTGAAGTGACTCATTCACTACTGTTCTCTCAGCGGACGTGCTTGGGAAAGTGTACGGCGTGGTGGCGAAACGACGGGGTCGAATTGTAGGCGAAGAGATGAAAGAGGGAACATCCTACTTTGCTGTCTCTGCTCTGCTACCCGTGGTGGAGAGTTTCGGTTTTGCGGATGGTAGGCGAATATTCTACACCGGGTGGCTGGATCATTAACGGGACCCAAGACATAAGAAAAAGAACATCCGGTGCAGCAAGTCCTCAGCTGATTTTTAGCGGGTGAGTCGTTGGCATGATCCACGTGGGATCAGTACTGAATGGAGATGCGGTTAGTTATGAAATGCTCGATCAGGATCCATTTTGGGTCCCCACGACCGAGGAGGAACTAGAAGATCTTGGTGAGAAAGCAGATCGGTTGAACATTGCCAAGGAATATATGGATGCCGTGCGAGAGCGCAAGGGGATGTTTGTTGACAGAAAGATCGTACAGTTTGCGGAGAAGCAGAGGACGCTGAAGCGATGATGATCAAGCCCCACTTTTCTCGAGTAACTTGCAACAATAGCATCAGAACTTTGTGCACCGGACAACACAGGCGCTTGGGAAAGAATCTTAATACGGCCCATCCGGAACGCAGTGGATAGGTCCCGACATAGAAATAGGAGATTTGTGAAACGGCGAGTTGGGTACGAGTCTACATAGTAGGTCCAAAAAATTAATGAAAAATTAATTCGCCCAAAGTTCCGTCGCAGCCTATCATGCTCGGCAGCAGGCCGTGTTCGATGTCCGCCACTTTCACGCACGAAACTTCGTTTCCATCTCTGGCGGACTTTGAATTTCACCACAAGCGTGACATCCCTATCCGGGAACTGCGTCACGATCTCTGAATAAATTTTTTTGTCTTGCTACCACATGTACAACTGGGAACGAGTTTGGCGGTTTAGGTTAATCTGGTGGTAGCACGTCTCGCAAGCTCTCAAAGTTTACGAAGAACCAGCACATGTTGACTTTTCTAATACAGCTCATGTGACACGGTTATGAAATGGGTATGATAGGTTGTCGCCAACGTGGCAGGCATGGTAAAACGAAACAGAAACAGGATAAAATTGGATCAGCTACGCGACGGTTATGTATGATTATGTAATACGCTAGAGGGAGAGAAGGCACCCGCGAAGACTTCATCCATGTAACTCTGCCAAGTTCTCTTCCCCTTGACTTCGTCGCCTTCAACGTTCCGTCCGCATCTTGGCAATATCCATCGCTCTCTCATAGACCAACCATGGCTACACTTAGTGTCGCTTATGGTGGTCTGACCTACCCAAACGGTGTTAGTCCGGAGGAGGTCGCCGAAGAGCAATATATCACCACGTTCTTCTGTCGAGCACTCTATGATTATCAGACCAACGATGCCTCATCCTTATCCTTTCGCAAGAACGACATCATAGAGGTCTTGACACAGCTGGAATCTGGCTGGTGGGACGGACTGCTCGGCGACGAACGGGGTTGGTTCCCGTCAAACTATGTCACCACAATTTCCGACGAGGAAGCCGAATTTGCGTTGTCCCAGTACGAGCAGCAAAGATCTCAACATCATCAATTCGAACAGGCACGAGACACCTCGCAAGATACGCAGGAAAGGAATGGTCATCGCAGCGAAATTGTTCAGGACCGCTATACTTCGGAAGCCGAGTGGAGCGCAAACGAGCTGGTTGACTCTTCCAATGGGTTCCTTGAACTCGGGAATCCCATTCCTGAAGGAGAAGCAATGTCAAATGACTTTTGGATGCCACGGGTTACGCAAGACGGTCAGGCAAGTCACTCTATATCTGGTTTCAACCCATACAGTGTCGATTAACGACTCTAATAGATCTATTATATCAATACGCAGACAGGTCAACATTCTCGCGACTTACCTCTTGACATCGATGACACCTCTGATGGTGATCTCGTTGGCTTGACCGTTTCACAATCTAGCGCTCGTGCGGGAACCAGCGCCGGACTGGGTCTTGGCGCGCTCGCGGAAACTACCGTCGCTGGCTTTGGTGTGCCTAAACGATCGGGCACTCCAGAACCCTGGACTAGACGGCTTGCCGACGACGGCATGTCGTACTTCTACCTGAATAAGCACACTGGCCAAGTGAGCTGGACGCTTCCGGAGACTGAGGCTGCAGCTAGGAGTGGCCGCGCTCGTGCCTTCACTAATTCCTCTACGGCCTCCTCGGAAATCCTTAGTGACCGTGACGAGCCAGATCACCTCGCTCGTTCGCGGTCGGGCTCTACGGCACGGCAGGACCGCGGAGCGCGGGAGCGGAGTCAGAGCGTCTCTGAACCTATCAGTGACTCGGATGATTCCGCAGTCTACTCTTCGGATCCTGACAATTCCCCCTCCACCAGCCGAACTTCCCAGAATGGTCAGCAGGACGAGTTAGCGGCATTCGAAAGAGATCCTACGGTGGAGCTAACTGCTGCCGAGAGAATTGCCCAGTCCTTGCAACAATCCCTGGCATCTCCTCCGCCGGAGTTGGTTTCTGACCTATCGCATATTGCCCGTAACGCCATTGCGTCCGTTGTTCAAGAGAACCAGTCATTCGGTGGGGTTTCTCGTCGGTCGGAACACACACAAGCCCTTGACAACCTCATCACGACGGTCGTGGTTGCTGTTCGTAACCTGCTTTATATTTCGGCACCTCCATCTGGCCATATCCCAACCCAACTCATCCCACGAGATGCACGGGACCGACGTGAGACCACTGCAGCACAGACCCTCCTTAAACCCGCCCAGCGCAAGGTTACGGCAACATTATCCAAGCTGGTTCTCTCAGCACGTGCCATAGAATACGATTCGGGTCCCGCTGCACAGGAAACTGCCTCTCGCATTGAAAGTGATGCGGAGGAGCTCGATAGGGCTATCGTGGCTTTTGTTGTGGAGGCCCAGAGATATCACAGCGAGAGACAAGCAGCGGTCGGGGCCAAGCGAGTGGAAGGTTGCTTTTCTGTGTTTCACGTCGGACTTGGGCTGGTCGGGGCCGGTAATGGTGGAACTTGGAAAGGATTTGGCTGGGTTCCTATGGATGACACCGAAGACTTCCCCCAGACCGTTCTGACCTCGGAAGCATTTTCGGAATTCAAGACACTCATGGTGTCCGTGCAGGCAAAGTTCGGCAGCCTCCACACCGCGCTGAGGAACCGGGGCAACGACTCCCGTGAGTACAGTCCGGTATGATTCTTGTTCCTGGCACTCAGTTCGTGGTACAGAACAAGGTGTATGGACGACTAGTCGAGATGTTCTCACGGGCCTTTTAACGCTCCTGCTGTTTGTGTCCAATCTCCATGTCGCTCGCCATGTTGACATCGATGGATTTTTCTCGGAGTCCACTGTCGGAGAAGATAGCATGTTGTACGCGCAGACGGTGGACAGGGCACGGTTGTTAACTCGTACTTTGGAGTCAGCCTTGCAAGCCCTCTACGATGACGCGTCAATCCTACTCTCAACCACCCAACACGTCCGTCAGCCGACAAGCCAGGTGGCCTCGCGGGACGACCAGTATGACTACCTGGACGTGATAGCTGCATCGATCAAGTCGAACCTACAGTTCCTTATACAGACACTGGAAGCTTTACTCTCCGTTGGACATGATCAAGCGGATATCGCTGAAGGAGACTACCGAGGCGCAATCGAATGGCGGGTATCGCGACTGAGCATCATGGATAGTCATTACGACATGCGACCTATGTCGGTTCTCAACCCTGCGGACCCGGAGAGCGAAGACATCGTTGATATTGAGGTGGCATTTGGTGCTTCGGGAAGCAGGAGGGGAACAGTGCAAACCGACCGCATTCCATTCCGTAGCCAATCCCAAATGTCCGACAACACGATCAGGCTCGAGGATCTCTCCAGACCCGATTCCACGCGGATTGCGACATCTAGCGATTATGCACTGTCAGTACATACTCTGGTTCCATCGGAACGGGGCAAGGAGGGATCAGTGATGAACGATGCGGTGTCAGTGAAGGATGATGAATGTACGTCTTTCAGCACTCTGTTCTCACTTTAGTAACAACGTTATCGCAGCCACTGTAGCTCGGTCTGCTACCAACGCGCAGAAGATAAAGAAGATTTTCGGTGACGACGCTCCCGAACATATCATCAGTACGAAGCCGTGGTACCTGCGGCCGGACTACAACAAGGGTGAAATGACTATCGATGTGGACGGCAGCGTTCGCGCAGGTACTGTGCCCGCACTGGTGGAACGCCTCACGTCGCATGAAACTGGTGGTACGTATCTTGCAGCAACACAACAGACTTTCTCGGTGACCGGTTAATCCAGATCCGACTTTCATCAAGACGTTTTTGATGACGTACAAGTCGTTCACCACGCTAGACGAACTTTTTGATTTGCTTGTCCGACGTTTTTACATCCAGCCACCTCATAACCTAGCTCCCTCGGAATTGGAGGAATGGAAGAAACTCAAGCAACACATCATCCAGATGAGGTTTGTCGTCCTCGTTTTCGTCGGACGTAATCCTCACCCGTCTTTTGCAGGGTGCTCAATACGTTCAAAGCTATGGTAGCCGACGATGATTTCCTCGAAAAGGAAGACATGTACATTCTGGACCGGATGAAGGAGTTCCTATTGCAAGATGGTGCCAGCAAGATTGCGATATCTAAGCAACTGGTGACTTTGATCGATCGTGCTGTAGGTGACACGAAATTACCGGAACCCATTGATGTTGATGGATTTTTCAGCGTGCTGGAGAACTCAAAAAGACGATCACGCCGAATCTGGTATCCCCTCCGACGTCCATTGCTCCCAAGGCAGGCAAGCGGGTGAAGCTGCTGGACGTCGACGCTCTAGAATTGGCACGACAGCTGACGATTGTGGAAAGTCAATTGTATCAAAGGATCCGGCCCATGGAGTGTCTGCTGAGATCGCGGGAACAAAAGACGGACCACAACGATAACATTGCACGCGTTATTCAAACCAGCAACAGGGTGGGTGCCAAACACACTGGGCTGAACATACGAGCTGATACTTTGCAAGATTGCTAACTGGGTTGCTGATACGGTCCTCGGTTACGAAGACTCGAAGAAACGAGCGAACATTCTGAGACAATTCATCCTTGTCGCCGAGGTGAGCAGCTTGTGTGATGTCAGAGCCTGTCGCTGACCTGAATGACAGCGTTGTCGATTTCTGCAGAATTACTCTAGTATGGTTGCTATCGTATCTGGACTAAACTCGCCCCCTATTCGCCGGTTGAAACGTTCTTGGGAACAAGTCAATTCACGACACATGGCGCAGTTAAACGCCTGCGAAATGACGATCGATTCCGGAAAGAATTTTGCCAATTATCGCTCGACGCTCGCCAGAATTGCACCCCCTTGTGTGCCCTTCATTGGTAAATGACATGTTGAACGGATGACGTCGGTTTTGGATCCTGACTTGATGTGTGCAGGTGTCTTTCTTACTACGCTAACTTTCATTCAAGACGGTGCCAAAGATACCCTGCCAGGTAATTTGGTCAACTTTCGAAAGCGCCAGAAGGCGTCGGAAGTCATCCAAGATATCCAGCGCTGGCAAACTCTACCTCATCACTTCCACCCCCTTGCGTCGGTCCAGATGTACATCGAAGAGTCACTCGGCAAGTTCAATGATCAGGTCGACGTCGGGGATATGTTTTGGAATCTTAGTTTGGAGCGGGAGCCGCGCGAGAGGGAAGATGAAAAGATGGCGCGTTTGCTGCAGGAGAGCGGATTTTTGTAGACCTTGTTTCATAAATTCGGGATGACGATCCGCTTTGGATTCATTGTCATCTGCGGTTGCGGTGTTGTACGGCTATGCTCCCAGGGATTGCTTATTACCGTAATCGGTCATGAAATCATTGCTGGTTCGCTTAAGATATGTTATGTATAACATCGTACAGCATAGACGCACGCCGAGAGGGGTAACATACATGTGGTCGAACGGATATTTACATTCAATGACCAGCTCACCATGAAAAAATCTCCCAGGAGGCGGGTATATCCCAATGGGATCAACTGGTAGACCCCGTTGCACCGACCACGCGGTATCCACCTCTACCCTTTGTCCCCTGCGACCGGGGCCGCACAAACGTCGAGTTCCTCGGGACGTTGTCACCGTAGCTCGTCGACTGATAGTTGGCGGGATATGAACCTACAATCGTGCATTTGCGAGAGCGTGTCGTCAGCAAAGTCAGGTTGGCTATGAACCCATCAACGTACCATGCAGCACGCTTCGTTCCCTGCTGTTGCAACCCAAACAGTGCATAAATGTTATCCTGAGCGTGATAAAGACCATGTTGAGCACAGTTGGGATGATGATGAACGCGAGGATGAATATTGCTGCGGCAGTGAGTGGATGTGCAGCCACTAACCCAACGTCTCAGATGGGTGTTTGGTATCAGGAGATGAAACTAGACGATGCGCACCGTAATCCATCAAGGTAATCAAGGCTGCGACGAACTCGCTCCGGAAGGCTTCAAAGGGGGGATAGGTCCACACATTCCAGAACGTCTGAGTGACATAGGACCAGAGGGTGATGCAGAAATCGCGCACGAACGTCCACAGTGCGCGCAAGAGGTCGAGGATCTTGTCCCACAGGATCTGCAAGTCGACGTCTTCGGTGGGCGGGGGAGGCATGTCGTGACGTGGATACAGGAAGGGAAAGCCGTGATGGACCCTTTATAGTAGCATCAGAGATTGTGGTTTAGCTGGTATACTAGTTACTATAACTTCGGCATCCATGTAACTTCGGCACTTTTGCAGAATACACAATTCTACATACTGTATTCATTGTCCACACAGCTACAATAAATCTAGTATGTATTCTAGATGTCTGCGAGGTTGAATGAGTACAATCAAAGCAGAAATGAATAAGATAGCTAAAACCTAGGTAGTCACGCAGACTTTTTTTCACGCTCAGTCGTCACTTTGGTGTCACTCACCGGACAGTGCTGCAGCTGAGCTTGAAATTCTGACGGGCTGCCGCAAATGTGCCGAGCAGCTGTTGGGAGTGCTAGTGATCTCCGGGCCAGGGGATGGGTGCCTTCACAGGTCGAATGGTGGACGCCGCACAGGGAAAAGTCGTCCATGACAATCTGTCAAGACTCAAGCAAGATTTGTGACAACCTCAGAGCTGAAAGAGGACTTTGGATAGGTCCATGCATTTCGGAAACTGATGTTCTATTGAAAGATCACATAGTAGATTATGTATGTAGATTAGGTGGTTAATTATAGCTTATTCAGCGCCGAGTGAAATCGGTCCAACATGATGCTAGCTGGTAGAGTGCTCAACTCCGCCTGATGTCTTACACCGCGCTCCTCAGTCAACTTCATAGACCGTCCACGACCACGCCGTCGCTGTCGGGATTACAAGGCCTCGTCGTACACCATCTCTCCCAGCTCAGTTCGCCAACACCGCTCGCGGCAGCCATCGTCAGCAGCCCACTCTTTCGACCATTCTCGTTCGCCAAGCTCAACGCACTCTCCACTTCCTTTCGGCATGCCGTCCACGCGAAACTGCAGCTCTTAAAGGCTGAGCCAAGTGGTCTTTTCCTTCCGAGCCTGAATGCACGGTTAGCAGACTGGTCGACCGGCCTGCTCAAGGGATTCGAAGGGGGTCATGCGATCACACGGCTGGCTTGCTGCAGTGGACTCCTACTGGGACTCGAGGACGTACTTCCTAAATTACCCGCCAAAAAAACAGATGTAAAGTCCAGCGTAGAGGACGAATTAATCCTGGCATTTGCAGACGTGATCGACCTCTTCATCTCGTCGGATTCCTGGGGAAAGCAATTCCAGCCCATAACTGAAGGGGGAGGTGCGATTATCGCCCCTTAAGTAGTATTCATGCTGAGCATCACGCAGAGGATGCGCTCACGCTCCCACTGATTACTTCATCCCAAGCTTTACTGGTCGTGCCACCAGAAAAGGTCGTTGCTCTGCCGCTCCAAGTGTGTTTTGTGCCGTGCTTGCATGTCGTCTTGCTCATACGCACCCACGTTAGCAAATGCTCAGTCTCGTGGTTCGGGCAATAATACAAGCGTTTGTGCACGGCTCTTTCATATCCACGTTTTCCACGTATCTAGAATTTAACCCCGAATACAAAGTATTCATCAAGGTGAGTCCGATTTGGAATGTATCCTTAACGTGCTTTTGATCTTGATTCTCGTTTGCCAGTCGGATGCGCCCATCTATGGAGAGATTAATTCGATAGCATCTTCTCTTGCGATGACTCATATGGGGTCCCTGTCGAAACTGTGTTCCAGAAGCATCTCACTCTATGTTGACTATCGTCCCAAACTTGCCCTCCCCCCGGTCCACGAGACATTTCGCGCACTAGAGACCATAGCAAGGAAAGTCGAGGTCGGATGGCTGAACAGTGGGTTAGCTGAGGCCGACGAAGAGTCGATAGGTATGCATGTATTCTCATCGGGTGTGTTGTCTCACGTCCAGGTAGCCCCAGAGACTCGGTCGCTCACCACGTCCATCTGGACGATCCTCAAGACCCTGCTGTTTTGCACCACCATGATCACGGAAGCGGGCCTCTCGACCTCGGTCTACATCTCACCCGGATTCAGTCACTCGTCCTCGGCGCTCGCACTCATCACACTGCGCGCCTTTTCTCATTTGGGTTTTGTGATTGAGAAATTTGGTGGTGCCGGCCACGGAGCCTTTGCAGAGCTGAAGCGGGCCTTTTATCTCGCTCTCGATGTCCTTGCAAACAACAAGGATGAAACCGAACAGTTTGTCAGGGGATTGTGCGATGAAATATGCTCTAGTGGGCTAGCGCAAACACACGTAGTGCAACGGGCGAAAAAGGCATTTGCCTTGAGTGCAATCGAGCAGCTCGTTCCCGTTTTGTGCTCGACGACGGTTCAGACGATCGTGCTACCGTTTTGTTCGCCGTAAGTTGGACAACCAAGCTCTGCAGGCAAACATTAACGGTCATTCATCAGGCATCTGTCCGACCATATCCATCGTGGGGAATTCGAATCCGCCCACAGCGTTGTACTGGCCGTTTTCTCATCGCGCTCAAGACGGATCATCGAGGGCGTATCGACGGGTCCGGATGACCCACTCATGCTGGACTCTGCGTTCATCGAGAGAATGGTCCCAATCTATCTCCGGTGTCTGCTCGAGGTAACTCGTGCTCTTCATCGAACATCCAGGATGAACCTCACGTTTGGATAGAACAGCTCGGATGGACGGTTAAACGTGACACAATTACGACTCGCATTTGCTGTTCTCGTGAAGAGCGCATCTCTCACCCGGGATCCTGCGCTCGCATGGTTGTGTGTCAGCTCGATCCTCGCAACGTGCAAAGATCTGGGGCAAGACGTCGACCGACGACACCGGTTGCATTTAGCGCTAATATCGAGCGTGCCTTCCCTCACCCTCGTGCTACTTCCACAGACGTTGTCGGCAGTGAAGGACGCCATTGATGGTACGCTGGACGACGCAAGCCGCAAAGAACTCGTGGAAGCACTGTTCCAAGAGATCATGGAGAACGTGGGGGACGCGGAGAAGGAGTATGTTGTCCACTGGTGGAACGAGCGGCGTGTCGAGTGGTCTTGCTCACTGGAGGACAGAGTTCGGAATCCATCAAACGACTTGTATACACCCCCAGTGCAAGGATAATTGACCATCGTTACCCAGCCAAAAACTTTAACAATGATGAGCTAATAAACTGAGTGCGGTTGTTCAGCTTTCCATACTCGTCGGACTCGAGTCAGAATTTGTACTTTTTCCACCTCGCTAAGCCTACCAAACGTTGGCTTCATGTCGCAAAAGGAACCCTCCTTCTTTGAAAGAGAGCGCGATAGACTTTCTGCAGAAATCACCGCAGTAAGCCCCTGCTTTCACGATACGAGAAACGATATCGATGAAACATTGTTTCAGGGATTCGAGGAATTGCTTTCCTCGAGCAACGTCCTCAATCGCAAACTGGAAGAAGTCCTTGGGATGACGAGAGAGTACGAAACGATCGCTTCTCTCTGGCAATCCTTCCACGAACTTATGCGCGATCAAAACCAACCGCCTGGAGACCCCAGAACGGTGCCCGGAACGGGTGCTCACGTCGTCTCCACCAATGCTAGGCGTCAATGAGCCCGCTTACCACCCCTTTAATATGGGAGCCAAAAGTACGGTAAAAGTAATAGAAAGTGCATGCTCCCCCATCTCACTTAACTCACTGAAAGCATGGACAATTAATGATGGGAAACCTAGTGTATGTGCCCAAAAGCATGAGAGCTACAAAGCTCAATGGAGCGTCAGCTGATGGATGACAATGAACGAAAAAAGCACCTGTAAATTCATACTGCATCAATGGGAAGGCCCCACCTTCTGTGATTGCTCTTGTTGCCCCATTCCTAGTACTGCAGAATTTGTGTATCAGTAACGATGGCCCGATGAGAAAGGTAGAAGGATTTATACTGCTGTTGTATACCTCAGCCTGAGTGTGAGCTACACTTTGCGCAGGTGTGATACCGGCTGGAAAGATCCCATGGAAGATTTCTGGGTGAAGAAGGAATGCCGATCTGTTCCACGTTACTCATCATACACCTGGTGAATACATTCGATTATGGCGCGAGAGAAGGAATAGCACGATGTCTTGAGGATATGGTAACGTCCTCGGATGGCGAGATGCAGACGCAGATTTCTTTCAGCGATGGGACCTTCCGGTGGTCAGATCTCCATGTAAGGCGGTTAACACGCGTACCCTGGATGTGATCATCCCTGGGGTCAGTGGAAGAGGGAAAAGTGAATAGAGAGGTAACATTCCATGGCGAATGTGCAAGGACTCGCTCTGATAGGGGAATACATGACCTGATCAATACCGACCCCGACGTCGTCTTCCGAAAATTCACAGCCATCGCCATCGATTTTTCACGATATCGTTTGCAAGACCATCCAAGTACAGAAAGTAGAAATGAACAGCGCGTGTATGTATTATTGCAGCAAAACAGGAGAAAAAGATAAAATGCCGACTGAAAAGAAGTCCATTATACGTCTGCCCAGGAGGCAATCTGAACAGGTCAAGATAAGATAGCGTTGTGGCGTGGTCTGGGGTACAACTCACCCAAGAAAATCCGGCAAATTCTTGTTGATCACGGGCTGACAATTGACCGTGCACTGGCGTCAACGTCGGTTGTTCACGAGTGAACTCTTCGTCAAAGTTGCTCGTATCAGCACTGCCGTTCTTTGAAATGTTGAGTAATTGAAATCTACAGCGTTTGTAAGGGGCTTACAATGGTCGGGAAGTACGATGGAGGGATGCGCTTGTTCATCACGTCGTCAAAGTTCACGTCTTTGAAAAACGGATGCCTCTTTATCTCCTCAGCGTCTGCCTTGCTTGAGCCGAGTCGACGAGTGGGATCTCTCGTCAACAACTGTGAACAGCTCAGCGCTGCAGAACAGTCTGAACAGGGTGACACTACCTTTTGCAAGATGGAAACGGCATCCCTCGGCATGGTAATTGGGTATAGTGGCTCATCTTCTAATATGGCATCGAAAATTTCATCCTCGTCGTCACCTCGGAAAGGCGACTGTCCGAGCAGCATTTCGTACGTCAGCACGCCGAATGCCCACCAGTCGACGGCGCGCCCGTAGCGCTGCTCGAGGAGAATCTGATTCGGTAGAATGTAAAGTTAGTCACGCATCCTCCTAGGGAACTGTAAGTGGCGAACCTCGGGAGCCATGAATTCTGGAGTGCCACAGAAAGTGCTTGTGGTCGAACCATACCACATATCTTCCTTGCAAAGCCCATAATCTGCAACCTTGACGTGTCCATCCAGTGTCAGCAGGATGTTATCCAGCTTCAGATCTCTGTTAAAGTTAAGCTCGAATGCAGCGCTGCACGGCAACAAGTAACCAACCGATAGATGATCCCGTTGGCATGGAAATACTCCAAGGCCAACAAAACTTCGGATGCATAGAACTTGGCTTGGCGGAGGGAGAATTGTTTGCGCTGGATGTGTAACATAAGGTCTCCTCCACTAACGTACTCCATCACAAAGTAGACGCGAGTCTCTGTCTGAAAACAAGAGTGAAGACCAAGCAGGAAGGGATGACGTTCACGTGCGGCCGCCAGAAACACGCGTTTCTCCGAACGAGTGCTATGGAGCCATGAGCAGCTGCCCTCAGCTACATCGCGGCATAGACGCCGTACCTTTCCACTTCATCATTGTCGATGATGAATTCCTTCTTCAGGACTTTGATCGCATACAAAGCATTGGTTTTCTTTTCCTCCGCGAGCATGACTTTGCCGAAATTTCCTTTTCCAAGGACGGATAGAAAGTTAAAATCATCCAGACCAACCTTCCGCTTGCGAGTGGGAGCACGCTGAGTAGGAGACACCGTCTGCGATGTGACAACCACCTCAGTCTGCTGACGCTGAACCACATATTGCTGTTGTTGCTGTAAAGGCGGCGGAACCTGAGGAGGTATGCCCTGCTGGGGGTAGGTAGGTTGCTTCAAGCCAAGAATCAGCTTCATCCAGGCCGAGTACTATTCATCACGATTCACCTGAACCGGGGGGATAGCATATTCTTCCTGTTCATACGCGGTCGGAGCGGACGCTGCCGGAGGAAGCAGTGGCTCATTCGGGTATGCGGGAGGAACAGGGACTCTCGCCCCTGGAGGTGGCCGAAGCGGAACGCTCGACGGAGGTTGTTGATGATATCGAAGATCAACCCCATCCTGTGTGGGTGTGCGACGACCGTAAGGTTCTCCAGGTGGTGTCGAAGGTGGTACGTCAGGTGCTCCCATAAGATGTAACCGATCCATACCCTGACTGATCGGAACATCAACCGGCGGAAGCGGTGCAGCTTGGGTCTGAGGGGTTTGGATCTGTGCGACCGGTCTAGAGGTGGCAGGGGCAGTTCTACCCCCGCGCGCTCGGTTGATGTCACGCCAGTCACGGAGCAGTTGATTGGCGGTCTCCATGGACATCCCACAGAAGTCGGGTACGAGGTGCGCACAATTGGCATGACATGTGATCTCGCACTCGGTGCATCGGCGGGCATTCTTGCGACCAAAGGGGAGGATATAACCACAGTGACAGCACCAGTTCGCGCCAAGATTCGTGATAGGCTCAAAGCGATGAGGAATTCGATGATTAATCTTCTCTCCATCATCATCCTGTAACGCACGAAAGATCGACGTCAAGAAAAGAAAATATAGCCGGATGTAACGACATACCCCAGTATTTGACTTCGAAATACATTTCGTAACAACCTTCTCGTAACATTTCTTGTGGCACGTATATCGACAATCTTCGCATTGGTACCCCAGCGCGTTGAGAAGGAAATCGCCACAAAATGCGCAGAGCATGATCTGATAGAATTGCCGCTGAACGAATTTATGACCGTTCATCTCGTGGACTTCGCCTTTGCGCTTCCTGACGGCGCCTTGACGACCGAGACCCCCAGGTCCGTCCAGAGGACGCTTCCTCACGTTCTCCTTGACTGTGTCGCTGTCATCAAGGCTATGCAATGGAAAGGCACAGGAGACGAACCAAAGTTCAGGTGCAAGGCCAATGCACCAGCAGGCTCAACGGCAAACCAGGCATCAATACCTTCATTTTGACTCATAAAGCCCATCAAACCACCAGACGGACCCATTTCTCCGGGGCCAACACTCAGTGGCGCATTTACGTCTCCGAAGGCACCAGGATGTCCCGGTGGCCTTCCGGCTTGCGGGTCACCATCCATAGCGCCAGCTGTCACCCAGCCACCCTGGCCACTATCCATCATAACCTTTTGCCGTCTCAGCGCCTCAACAAGGTCACTGATCCGGATCCAAAGAAGACCGATGGGAACGGGGTGTGGTTCGGAAACTTGTTTGTCGTAGACCACAATCTCGACTTCATTCGCTTTATCAACGGTGATCTCGAAGTCTTCGTTCCAACGGTCCGTGCGGGATGGATGAGAGCGAGCGCGTTGAGTACCTTCGATCTTGGTGGAAACATAGGTTTCAACGATTTGCTTGGACGAGGAACGAAGTCGACCCAAAGACACAGCAGGAGGGTGATCAAGTTCCCGAGCCCCCTTGACGGTGACAAAGAGCTTGCCAGACAATGGTTTGGCACGCATGTTTTCTTTGCGCTCGCCACCTGTACCTGATGCCACAATTTAAAATCACGGGGATAGCGCGGATGGGTGAGGAGTCTCACTTGATTGTTGATCCTCTTCCTCTACGTCGTCTAGAATGTGTAGATTCTTGTATCGCTTGAGAGCGGACTGCAGGAGTTGGATCTTTCTCTCGCTCTCGACGCGCTTGCTCTCAGCATCAGCGCGAGACTTCTTGTCCCCGTCCGCTTGGTATAACTTTGCCATCTTATCGATGCCCTTCTTGTATTGCAACTCGACCTGGAGCTTGAATTCGAGCTGATGAAGTAACTTGGATATCTTGGCTGTAGTGTGAGGGGTATCGGCTTTGATGAGGTCAAGGTTCGAGTACTGCTTGACCTGAGGGATGCCCTCCTCACTTCCAAGGAGTGTCTGCGAGGTATCAGGGGACCCGGCGGTGCGGGAAGAGTCGACGTCGGAAGGAGGGATTTGGGGGAGGGAACGGTCTCTGTCTGTGCCACGACCAGACTTGGTAGCGGAGGACGGGGACAAGGGAGAGCCAGCTGATCGAGAAGGATCATCGCGCTGCGCCTGTAGCTTCTTGCGAGCCTGTAGCTCGCGAAGGGTATCTTCGAAATAAGAGAGGGAGCGCTCCGCCTCCCGAATCTTTGCATCGTTGCGTCTCAGGACGTCCGGATTCGAAGTGGCTTGGCGAAGATGCCTGGATGCATCGAGGACTTTGCGCTCCGTTTCGATGCGTTTGAGGACATCCTGTATTTTCTGGTCGAGCTCGTCGAGCTTGGGAATGGCGGGGAGATGAGCAGGCGTGGCCGTCGATGGGGACGATAACGACGTACCATGACCGTTCAAATGTAAAAGGCGGATCGCCGTCTGATCAAGCTCGTGTTGGCGAAAGTAAACAGTCGATGGGGGACGGAAAAGGCTGTGATAGAGATAACGACCCACGATTTCCACTTGGCTATCACGTAATCATTAAATTAAAATATTTAATCATTTCCTCGCCCCTGTCTTCTCATGCCTTCCTTTTCTTCCCAATCTTCGATCCGCGTCGCGTCCCAAGACCACGCGTTACGTCTCAAGATAACCCACCATTTAGTGCAAGGATCTCCTTCCGACGTCGTGCGGAGCGTCAAGGGGCGCTTGCCAAAGGAGCTCGATGTCCTCTGGTTATCCGATCTCATCATCTCGTTTTCCGGGTCGCTCGATGGCCAGCAGATTCCTGCGCACGACATCTCGCGCTCAGGACTTGTGCACCACCTCCAAACTCAGTTGACAGCAGTGCGTACGCATCACCGTCGCCTTTCCGTGTGCTCATGCTCCCTTAGAATGCAGATCGACTCGGTCTCAATAATGTGTCACGTTCGTTTGTCGATGACGCAGATGGTCTCCCCAAATGTTGGCGACAGCTTCCCGTCATTATTTCTGGTATCTGATCCCATGTTCAAAGTGACGCTAACGCCTTCACGCCCGTTTCCCCACGCGTCACGTCCTCATGCCAACTTAGTATCCTTACACCTTGCCTATACATGGAGGACCGTCAGGACGCACACCAACGGTGTCGATTCTGACTGCTTGATCGACCAAGTCCATCCGTTTTCTCCAACTCTCTTTCTCCCCGCCGAAGTGCTCCTCAATCGTGTGACAGAACAGTTTCTAATATACCATCTCGTAGGGTACGTCGTCGCTTGATAAGCTCGAACCACCGCACATGCGATGATATAGCCGATACCCACTCATCTTCGGACCGTGGTGCAAGGTAGGTCCGTATATGCGCTGTTGGGGACATCGCTCAGCTTATACCCAGAGGCTTGATCTGGAGATGCAGTACTTTTCCTCCATCGCCGGTTCTATCATAGAAATAATGACCAGGTCGCAAAACTCCCAGTTCTCGTTGAAATGCAAACGTCTTTTAAAGGTATAATCGGTCCGCGGGACTCTCTTTATTGATTCCGATTATAAGGGTTTAGATCGCGCGTAGGCATCACAAACATGTCCTCCAAACTTGCGCCGCCGCTCTGCCCTCGTGTGCTGATGAACGTTCTTTTGAGAACTCTGACAATGAAATTAATAATCTTCACGCGATGCCTATTCTCACCGACGAACAGGTTGTGTGTGAGAGTATGGAACAACTTTTCCGGGTGGGAGTTCCCCAACGCCGTTTCAAGGTCTGTTGTATTCAGTCACCTAAACAAGGGGCGATCATCGTACACATGACTTGTAGCCGTCAGGAACACCCCATTTTATGTCATTACCGCAAGATGATGACAGCCTGCTACCGTGTACACCCGACGAGGGGATAGATGATGAAGCCTCCTGGGTCGCACTGCACGAAACAGCAACATCATTACCTTTTGGACTCGTGGCTGATTCCTTGGAAGCGTCTCCAGAAGACATGGACGTATTTTCCAAAGGGGAGTGGCCTGGGGATGGGGCGTGGTGTTATGGCGCAGACACGGGTTCGGGTGAACGTGAGATGGATGCCCATTCGGACGAATCCCTTATCGGTGCTACATCTTTCCCGTTAGCAAGGATCACCACGCGTTCACCACAACCCTGCTCTTTGGCGCTTTATCACCATCTGAATGTCGACCGTCACGAGCTAGACTCGGCTGCAAACGGATTACGCTACGAAGATTCCCAGTTAGCCTACCTGGGATGTTCCGAAAACTCAGCGTCGTTCAACCTAACTCGTCTACCGTCACATGCTCTGCAGGATCATCCACACTCTGAGAAATATGAACAGGTGATGCCGGAATCGGAAACGTGTCAAGTCGATTCAGAAGGCTTTGAGAGTCTGGATAGTTGTATCGAGGACGATGTGGATTCAGATTCGATATGGTTGAATTTGGACGAGGACGACGTTGACGCGCCGAGACAGAGACAACGTCCGAACGGCGCCGACTTGGATGCCGACTTGGAGTGGAATGTAATCTAGCCCTATTTCAAACGTGGCATCCGGGTTCCGAAACATGAGGCCGGAAATTAAAACTCCGCTGCTCCGCTATTTCTAGCACCAGTGATTACAGCGTCGACTTGAAAGAATACGTTCCAGTCGTCCCCTCCTTCTCCTTCTCCTCCTCCTCCTCCTCAGACTTTGTCTACGTCGAGGACACCACCGCCCGTCATGCTGCCTGCAAAGCGCAACAAGATCGACATCAGCGTGAGTAGATCGCACTCGCGATCCTAGACTGGACCGTTCGTCTTACCATCCGTTCATTAGAAAATGACAGAGGAGGAGCAGAAGCTCTTCAGGCTGTACGGGAAACTACCCACGCACAAAAACATCCTTACTAAAATGCAAAAGGTTTGTTGCCGCGCCGTTCATGACCGTCTACTGAGAGGACATCGGTCGTCAGGATCGCAAGTACTTTGACTCGGGTGACTATGCATTGTCGAAAGCCGGTGTCACCCCCCAAAGCACCGTCGGAACTGCTATCCCTAATCCCGAAAAGTATACACCTCCGCACGCTCTGTCCCACTCCACTCATCGTCCGTTGCACTAGCATTCCTCATGCATCATCGCCCCCAACTCCACATCAGGGGGGGCTTTCTGTATCTCCAACAAACAGTTCAAATACTGCACGAGAAAGATTGTCCCAGTCCGACATCGATTCGACCTCGAAAGAAGACAAGGAATCTGATTATCCCGACGGAGACATCCAAGAGGCATGAAACCGTGCCATTGAAATTGTTCGTTCTCCTCTCAGACCCTGTAGCTGTTCACTATTCCCGCTGTCGCCCTGATCATATCTCTTCTGTGGCTCAACCCCATGCCCACCCCTGTGTACTTCCTGAATTTGATGTCCCGATTGCCTGACCACGCCCAATCATCGTAACACTATCCTACCGTCTTGATCTTGTATTATCACCTGTAGGGTTGACATGCACGTGCCATTATTTTAATATATCACTCGATTCACACATCTTGCCGCGTTGCGTGTCGCGTCTGTGGCAACTATAAATGTAAACACACGACTTTGCATTCGACCATTATGTCGCTCGACACCTACCGCAGCGAAATCGCGCAGCACTTTACCGAGGCTGTGGCCGCGGACGACGTTCTCGTCAAGGAATGTAAGCATGTTCGTGACCTTGCATAGTCTATCTGCCCACGCGTTTTGTGATATCATCAAGGCATGAGCATGTGTAAAATGTTTAATCTCACAGTGGAGTCCCTCTCGTACAAATGGCAAGCGCTCTCCTATTCCAACACGAAGACCTTTGCCATCTTTACCCTCCAATCTGTCCCTGATCTCAAGGCGAGACTACAGCAGGAACTAGGCAGGCTTAATGCCACGAGGCAGGAGGCCACAGCACGGAGCGCAGCTGGTCTTTCCTTTGGAAGAGGGCGAGGCAGGGCGCATGGGATACCGGCAGGGAGTCTCCATGCGGGTCTGAGGATCGGGCCACTGCGGTCGGGCGTAATCAAGACGGAGGCCCTTGAGCTTTCGGGGCCGAGCAAGGTCATGTTCGAAGGACCGAAGTCGGACGAGCAATCTCGCAAGAGTCGCGCATGTGAGGGTGTCGTGGGCCATACTGAGCGCGTTTGTTGATGATATTGGGCCAGATCGGTACATGTACGAGAAAATGACAGAGAGAAGCGAAGGTGGAGACTTTTTCTCATTGCAAGTCTGCAGAATAACTGATCATGAGATGGACTAGCCTTGGATGATCGTATCGACGAATTTGCTGATCTTGTTCAGAGACACTATAGCGTTGACGAGTTTGCCGACCCAAGCGCTGCCACAGAGGTCTGTTTTCCTCATCCGGATGTGCACGTCATTCACGTCCGTTCCAGGAAGCTACCACCGTAGTCGGGAGGATGGTCCATGACGCAGAAGTATCAGCGTCAGGGGGGAAACTTAACGAGTCGTCGTTGGTCCTCGAGTCATCGCGAATGATGGGGTCCGGCGCGCGGGTCCCAATACGCTTTGCCCCGGAAGTCAAGTTGCGTGGTGGAACAAAGGGCGTTGGTGGGATGAGCTTCTTTCCTGGAGCGATTGTGGCTCTACGTGGCCGCAATGGGGGCGGTGGCTTTTTCCTCGTGGAAGAACTATTGTCGGTACGCTTTACGCTTCCTTCCCGAAACTTTCTCAATACCGATCGCTGAATCTCATTCCAGCTGCCTCTGATGAAACCACCTTCGTCACCTCCGAATGATGCCAGCGCTTCCTTTTCCATGTGCATTGCATGCGGGCCATTCAGTCTGTATTCGGACTTGGATTATAAACCCTGGGCAAGCTTGCTTAATAAAGTGAAAGAAAGAAAGCCTGCGGTCGTACTCTTGGTACGACGGCAATCGCCCGCCCGAAAACTTCTCTGAAATTTGGCGTGTATTACCAGATTGGACCTTTTCTCGATGCCACGAATTCACGCATCAAGGACGGCGACATTGACGAGACCCCTGCGCAGTTATTTGAACGGCAGTTTACCGTGGGATTCAAAGATCTCTTGCTCCAGTCTCCGGGCAGCAACGTACTGTTGGTTCCAAGCGTCAACGATGTGATCAGCGACCATGCCGTCTTTCCTCAGCGCGAACTCGGTCCCGAGTTCAGCAAGGATCCTGTAAGCTTAATTTCATCGCATGAGACCTTTTTGAATGAGCCGTCAAATAGCGCATCCGTCTGCTTCCAAATCCTTGCCGCTTCTCTGTAAACGGAATATCATTTGCAGTAACGAGCGTTGACACCTTGTTTCATCTTCGCAAGGAGGAATTCATCAAGCGAGTACCCGAAGTTGGTTCGCTGGCACCGGCATCTGAGCTCGTGACGGATCCTATGTCAGACCTTGCGCGCAATATTTTGCAACAGCGAAGGTAGCCTATTCATACACTCATGTGCCGTCGAGGCCCATCTAATGGTCCTTTGAATAGTTTTTACCCCATTTTCCCTCCTCCACTCGAGGTCGCGCATGAAGTCAATCTTGATGTCACACATTCAGATGGTATCAAGTTGGTGCAGAGCGAGGCTGAATGTGTCCCGGACGTGCTTGTGCTTCCAAGCCGACTTAAGCCATTCTCAAAGGTAGGCATTCGCATTCGTACGTGGTTTTGTTGATTCATACTCTCTCCAGGTGGTGGACAACACAGCCGTCATCAATCCATCGTTCTTGTCAAAGAACACCTACGCCATGTTGTCGTACGATGGGCAAGGGTCGGGCTTGGCGAAAGACCGCATAACAGCAGATATATCGAGAATATCATAGATATCACTTCGCTGCGTTTTCTTGTCCTCATCTATAAAACATCTGCATCATGCTGGTGAGCTATCATCCACTCGCGCCGCGTTGAACGCATCTCCTAGCGCCTTGGTCGCATCTGCCACCATGACCCTTGCAACGCTTAATACCCCGTCCATTCCTAATGTCTGGTGCGGAACTCCCTTGTATGTCTTAATTTCCACCTTGACCCCCAGATTTTTCAACTTCTCTCCGTACGCGATGCCCTCGTCCCTAAGTACATCCAGCTCGCAGACGCCCACCCAAGCCGGAGGTGCATTGGCGAGGAGCATTTCCGGTGCAAAGATAGGGGAGTTATCCCAATTTGCCCATGTAGTAGGGTCGGGGAGGTAATTGTGGCGGAACCACATCATGCGGCCCGTATTGAGCCAGACTGTGTCTTTCATCTCTCTCCAGGAGGGATACACGTCGCCAGAGTCGGAGGCGGTGTTGTCGGTGACTGGAAGACACTAGTGTAAGTCACTGGAAGGCTTTGTGTGATGAGGGGACAAGTCACCGGGTACGACAAGAAGTTGGAACAGGATCGGGATGGGAGGGTCGAGCTGCTGCGCCTTGAGTGATACGATAGCCGCGAGATTTCCGCCGCTTGAGGGGGTTCATCACATGAGCAACTGTGAAGCAATTCATGTGACTTGCCTCGACGAGCCTCCGACGGCGATCTTGTTCACGTCGGCGTTGAGCTCCGATTTTCCCTTGAGATGAATCCACTTGAGGGTGTCGACGGTGTCGATCACCGCGGCAGGGTGTGGATTCTCGGGGGCGAGCCGATAATCAAGGCAGATAGTCAAACAGCGATGTTCTGCGACAGAAAAGAGGACACAGATCAAGGCCAATGGCATACAGACACGAATGATTTACCCTTGCACTGACGGGCGGCGAATGAGGCCTGCGTGGCTAGACCACCGAGTGTCCAACCGCCTTCAAGATCGAGTCGGATCGGCACGAAATAACCCCTATTAAGCGGGAGCGGGACCTACCTCCGTGGATGTACAAAAAGACAGGCCAGCCCTGAGCAGGCGGTTCACCCTCAGGTGTGTACACCCGAATCTTACAGTTCTCGAGCGCGATATCTCTCACGGAGCCCACCTGGACGACGGGTGAGGCACCGGGGACGACGGGCAACTTGCGGATATCTGGGTGCCATGGAATCGTATGCGGAGGGACGATCGGCGCGATGTGTTGGTTATGGAATGAGACATATTCGGGGTCCAGGCAAGGGAGAATGTCAGGGTGGATTGGCTGGTGGAGTGGCACTGACATGGTGTCTTTTGGAGCACGCTATCCTTGTCTTTCATTCGTGCTTTATAGAGGCGGGGGTATGCACATGACCTGTCAGGTTTAAAAATGAGGAGACGGGATACCGCTATCTCTGTTATCTTGTTCCCATTGGGTCCCCTCCCCATTTATCCGTCGGCCGTGTGCACAATTGGTGTCACTTGACAGTGAAAAGGACGCGATTCATATTCCACCTGACCCGACGCGTAAAACTAGGATATTGCATTTCTAGACAAATCCCAGACGAGACGATGCTGATTGGTTTCTGCGCATCATCCATGCGTGGCTCCATCTACAGAAATCCGCTGTCTTGCGGGAAACGCGCCATCCTTTGATCGACACAAGTTTCGGGAAGTTCCCTCTCAACAAAGGTCCAGGAACGAAGAGTCAATACCAATTTGGTCCGCAAACCTTCTAACTGACTCTTTGACGCATATCTTGACCACTCGCCGGCAACGGAGCCAGTGAGGGGTCGCTTTCCAGCGCTGAATGTCTCGCATGACGTTCGATATCTCTTGACATTTGGAGAAATTAACCATGCTGCCTGGAAGTATATTTTCGCTGTCGTCCTGAATGAACACTATAGTGGCAAGAAAAGCGCCTATATAGCTGGATTAGGCTTTAATGAAACGGGTACACCACATCACCTTACTAGCAGACGGCACGCATGGTGGTACCGTGTTTGCAAGAGTCGAGTAATACCAGGCAAAGTTGTTTTTCGAATCGATCATCCTTTCGCAGGCATCCAGCTGAGCCAGGTGTTGTTAAATAGCTTACTTCCAGGTGCGTTTTAGGCGGCGTATAGGAGGCGAGTTGAGTCCGAACAAGATTGCAGCCACAGTGGAATAGTTTTTGCATAGATCGACAACCCTGCGAGGAGATTAATTATGGGTGCTCTCGCGTACCGCACCATACTATCCACATTGGCGACAAGAGTAAATTGTTTGAGAAAGGCCGCTCGTGCTCTGCAGGAGTCTTGACTGAGGACTGCATCAACAACCCTGTTAGCGACCTTCAGAATGTTGATAATTGCACTTCCACGATAGGACGTCAGCATACCCCATCGGTTACTTTGATTATCCGAGAAATACTGTCTCTTCGGTGAACATTTTCATCTCGTGATCTCGCCAGGCATTCCACTGGTCGTATTTTCTGACACAGCTGACTTTCCAAAATAGTCAGTTCCTGTGCCAGTCCATGGGATCGATGCTGAGGAGGCTTGTTTGTTTATTTGCCATGGGAAAGATGAATTCCGGAGGGTCCAGCCGTGAAGTGAGCTTGTTCAAAATCTTGTCAACATTCAAAACTTTCTTCTAGTCCCGTACGACTTACAATGCTGTGGATCAAAGCCACCACTCGCTTAGACACTGAAGACACGCTCACTTCCTCTTGTCTCAGGAATTCGTCCATCCGATCGAGAATGTGCATGTCACTGTTTTCGAATAGACCGTCATCCATTAGCATGGTTTCGAATATGTCGAGTACTCTGAAGCCGACCTGTGAATACACGTCGAGTGAAAAGCAACAAGGAACGGACCTTGATCGATTGAAATATTGTTTGAGCCTTTTCCACCCTTCTAGTTCGGTGGGAGTCAGACCGTCCCGTCGACCGTCATGAGCCATTTATACGTCAATAAGAACGTCCCGACAAGACCTGAATTTATTTCGCTCTTCGGTAATTCAGAGTCTGCCGTGCCGCAAGCACGAACCGATGGTTTCGTTTACTGTGAGGTGTTCGATCAGGGCCGGGAGTGTTGGAGCCTGGGTGCTGCCATCCTCGCCGATGACCAGGTCACCCTCTGGGTAGGTCAGGCCGTAGATGCCACGGACGGTAGGCCATGTTGGCTGTGGGTTGCGTGGCCGCTTCACCGGACCCGCATGATGGTCACTTTAGGGGGACCGCTCGTTTAGGTTACCAAGTCCAACATTGGCTTTTACGTCGACATGGGCGGGGAGCGATCGTCGAAAAGTAAACGCAACAGAGACAAGGACGACGAGCACGGTACGAAGAAGAAACACAGGTCGTCCCACCGGCGTGAGTATAGCAAAAAACACAAGCGCAACGCCGACGACTCGCTTCACATCACCGACGATGACCCCGACGACCACGATATGTGGGTCGAGAAGAACATCGACATCGACGGCGAGCGGGTTTGTGCGCCCGTTTTCTTGCGCAATTTATGCTCATATCGACGTGGTTAGCTTCTCGCAAAGGACATACCCACCGCAGAGAGCCTCAAGGCGACCTCTCATGCGCAAGCATCCGAGGATGATCCCCTCCTTCCGCCGACTACGAGCACCGAAACGAAAACGCAGCGCGACGAGTGGATGCTCCTGCCACCTCCCGGCGCGCCAGTTCAATCCAGCTCTTCTGACCGACCCCTCGCGCAACAGTTCCCCATTGGGGACGACTCCTACACAGACGGTTACGGAGAGCCCTCAGGTTCCGGACGGAACCTTGGCGGTGGTGTCGACTTTTTCTCGTCCCTTGGCACGGAGAAGAAGCGTAAGCCACAGCCGGACAAGCCAGACCCGGACAAGGTATTCCGCACCCTTCGCTCACAGTTGCAGTTTATTAATCTCAATCCCTTTGTCGCAGCGAAAGGTGAGCGATCGGGAGCTCAACGTAGACCTCCTAGAAGACCGCGCCACCGAGGCGAGTGCCCCCCCTCCTCCGAAATCCATCACCCCCGGTGGACCAGGCTCCAGCTGGCGCATGATGCGTCTCCGCCGAGTTTACGAAACCGCAGAGGATGAGAACCTTCCAGTGGAAGAAGTCGCACTCGAGCGATTTGGTACGATGCAAGCGTTCGAGGAGGCCAAGGAAGAGCGACGGATCCTTGACGAGCGGGAAGGCAGACGTGGGAGGCAGACCACCAATCACAAAGGCAAAGATCGTGAGGCAGCAGGCGAGAAACGTTTCATGTTTACAGACATAGGCGCTAGTGGTGCATCAAGTCGTAGCTCGTCGTTCCGTCGACCAGCTACCGCGGATGACAGCGCACCGAGGACCCCTTCTCCTGCCGCTGGGTTAGCGAAGCCGGCCGCCAACCGCCGCGTAGACTCATTGCGTTTACCCTCTCAAGCAGCGTCGCCGCTTGCCCAATCGCATACACCTGTTCCCAGCGTCATGACTCCCGCTGTCGCTGCCGTTTTTACTACACGTGCGGTGTCCCCATCGTCGCTGAACAAAATGCAAGCCAAGGTTCTGCGCGCAAAACTCATGAACGCCCCGAATGCAGCCGAGCTCGAGAAAGAATACGAGGAAGAGCTACGGAAGGCTCATGGTGAACCTAGGCAACCAATCGTAAGAACCAAAGTCGAGGTCCTGCCCACTTTGGATGCACGCGGCCGCTTGTATGACGTGGGGCATGGCAAAGACGACGCAGAACCACTACCAGGCAACCGTAAGAAGAAAGAAAAGGTTTCTTTCCTATTCTTTGTGGGGCTCAACCACACTAACCTGAGGCCTTTCAGTTCGAAACTCGCGACCCCAAGACTGGTGAAATTGTACGCTACAATGCTGACGATGACGAAGTTACCCTCGGAGAGATGCTGCGGCAAGAACGTTTCTCTGCGGGTATTGCTGACCAGAAAAGTTTGGATGCCCAATATGCCAAAGCACTAATGGGTGATGGCAAATTCGAGGTTCGCTTTCTCCATTGCGTAGCTCCTTACTGTCATTCACTACGTTCCTAGAATGATCTTGATTACATTGACGATAATGCTGAACGTCTCGCCAGACAAAAGATGCGCACTGATGCCATGAAGCGGCAATTTGCTATTAATGGTATATACGTGCTCTGTCTGATATCAACATATTTCCCTGATCATATGTTTTATCCCGTCAGACTATAAACGCACTCAAAAAGCTTTAGCGACTTGTCAATTTTGCTACGGGGAAGATGATGCACCACCCAAGGCGCCCGTCATTGCAATGGGAACTCGAGTATACCTCTCTTGCTCCCTCACTGAAGAGCTACTTGACGGGCATTGTCTAATTGTTCCCATCCAACATCATTTGACGATGCTCGAAGCCGACGACGACGTTTGGGATGAGGTTCGGGTATGTGAACTCTGCCTTGACTTTCAGGGGATTAATTCCCGCAGAACTTTATGAAGAGTCTCATGAGGATGTTTGCGGAGGAAGACAAAGGCGTTGTATTCTATGAGACGGTAATTAGCCTCAAATGGCAAAGACACACATGCATTGAATGCGTACCTCTCCCTTGGGCACAATTTGATGACATCCCCCAATTCTTCAAGGTAGTGTTCGCATTCCTTGCTGGTTACAGGAAATGAAATGGATATAGGAATCTCTTCTCGCATCCGAAGCGGAGTGGTCTCAGCACAAAAAGGTCATCGACTTCTCAGCACGTCCCGGAGGTTTCCGTCGCGCGATGGTTCCAAACCTACCTTACTTCATGGTCCAGTTTGACTACAAGGGCGAACGCGGTTATGGACATGTCATTGAAGGCATGGGGGAATCTGCTGCTCTGGGAGAGGAAGATGAAGCTCTCGACGAAGGAGAGAAAGGGGGTGGTAGCTTTCCCAAGTAAGTTGGCGAGTGGCATGTAGTGTCGCCTATACATTGACCGGCTGACTACAGTTACTTTGCGGGAGAAATCATAGGAAACGTGATGGAGGTTGAACCAAGACGGTGGAGGCGACCCAAACGAATTGATTATCGGCACAACAAGGATCGGATACGTGACTTCAGGAAGAAGTATGACAAGTATGATTGGACTGGTTTGATTGGCAAGTAACCGGTCGTATGTAGCTCGACATCGGCATCGACTATATCATCTTCTCTGTAGTATTTAACCGCGTGTATTAGACCGATCGCGACGGTGGTGGGAGCGCACACACGCAGCCTGTGACCACACTTTGAACCCACAATGACCCTTCGAGAGTACCACCATGACGGCCTGGGCGACGTTGCGTGCAAGCTCAAGGGTTAATCCTCGGATACGAGCATCAGTTCTTCCGTGCTCTGCCACGAACACCGTTACATTGCATGCCAGACTCTCCGACCTCACGGCCTCTCGGAGACTACTGAACACCGTCGCAGCCAGTGAGCCTTCCTTGCGTCGCTCGTACCTCTATGGTCTGTCTTTCATAATGGGTTCCACTACGTTCTTTCTATTAATCCATCTCCGTAGTCCCGGCCTCGTCAGATCGCATGCTCGAGAAGTCGCTCATCCTTGGAGTTCCCCCGGATGTTGTAATTTACGACCTCGAAGACAGCGTTTCTCCTACTATACAGGACAAGAAAGCGGCAAGACAGCGACTGACCCAGTTCTTGCACGTCCGTGGTCCGCGAATTGACGTCACGTCGGTGGTGCTGATGTAGGGGCAACAGCGGACACCCAGGGAGAATCTGCCTGTCCCAGAGCGTGTCGCTGTGCGACTAAATGATATAACCACACCCTTTTTCAAGGACGATATAGCTGAGATCGTATGTTCACTTTCCTTGTTTCTTTACCCTGATGCCAATGCAAAGCTCCTCGGGAAAAGCTGAAATACCCCTCCGTGGGCACTCTTGTACTCCCCAAGATTCACTCGGTTCGAGATCTGCACTATGTCTCTCGCGCCATACATGGTTCAAATACGTCTTCCACCCCTCTGCGCATCGTAGCCAGCGTAGAAAGCGCTCGCTCTGTTGTGAACTTGAGGGATATTGCCAACTGGGAATCAGAATTCGGGGTCGAGAATGGCGGGAAATTGACTGCACTTTTGGTAAGCTGTAAACCTGCCCAGTACTCCAAATAACCGAGTCCTAATGGGTGGATTCTAGTTTGCTGCAGAGGACTGTATGCTTCTTTCCTTCTCCTCTCGGATTCGATGTATAGCTCCGTTACAGATTGCGCCGACACATCTGTAGTGCGGACGATGTCTAGACAAGAATTACTTTACGTGCGTTCTCAGGTCGTAATTACGGCCAAGGCTTTCGGACTCGAAGCCATAGACATGGTATACCCACGCCTTTCGTTCCATTTCGAAGTCTGACCGGCCCATCTCAGGTTTGCGTGAATTACAAGGACCCTGAATACCTACGCGAAGAATGCAAAGACGGTAGGCGACTCGGCTTCACTGGCAAGGTATGATTCGAGTTCTTCATGCCCCTCGACCCAGCACAACTTCGTTTGACCCGCAGCAAGCAATTCATCCGAATCAGATAGCGACCGTTAACTCCTCGTTTGTACCGACCTTCCACGGTGAGGTTCATTATTCCATCTCGAATACCGAATGTTCGTAATAATGTGGGATCCTTGTCGATCGGAAATGTAGAGATTCTCCGTGCCGTTAAGATCCTCCACCGAATGAACATCGCGTATTCCAATGAAAAGGGTGCATTTGGACTCGAAATGGAAGGCGGGGGTAAAGAGATGATTGATGCACCCATGTTGAAGCAGGTGTGTCCCCTGGTTTGTGGAAGGCAGTCAAGGCTGACGGTGGATATGATGCAGGCTGAGAATGTTATCCGGCTTGCACAAGCTGCTGGATGTGATATCCCTCATGTGGAGTAATTGGTATGTCAGTACATAATAAGCAAACTCCTTGAACATGTCAGGGCGTAACGGAGCACACGTGACGTCGTCCAAGCCCTTAGATATAGAACATTGACTCTGCCAGGCTCGGATGAACACCGCTGCCCCACACCTTCTTGGCGGCTTCAAATACATTATGTCGTTCCCCTTCACCGTCTGCCCCCTTTTCCCAAAGCAAGGAGGTAAAGAAATCGTTCAAGTAGCACCGGCCGCGCTTGCAAGCAAGATCAGCATAGACCACCGGGGGTATGATGCTGACCGCCTTGGTGGTGCGCGCATAGAGATAGCTTGCCGTGTTGATGCCCTGCTGGATTCCATCGGCACTGAGCTCGTTTTCGTCATATAGGACAGTATAATGCGTGAACTTTGCTTGGCCAGTGGATGGACCGCCGTGTGCTTGGAGATAAAAGTCAAAGTCGAAACTATCAAGCGGCTCGAGTTCCATACAGAGATATAACTAGATGGCCTACGCGGTAGTTATGCCCTGGTCGACCACAGCCCCAGCACGAGGATTGTTGTATGTGTTCCCGAGTGCATCAGGGACCCACATTCGGGTGTGGTGGCGCTTTCCGCACGTCACAATCGTCAGCCGAGGTCGGTAGGGTATTGTGTGAGGTCCACCCAGAGAGCTCACTGCGCGAAAGGCATCTTTTATCAGAGGAAGCTCTTCTCTGAGGAGGGCGTCGAAAACTCCCTGCAGTGCACTTCAGTGAAACAGGTTATGACTAGGAGGATCGAGACCGCGTACGTCGGATATACCACTTCGAAATACGTACACTTGTTCAGGGAGTGCGTTGCTCACCGCTTGATACCTCCTCAAGCGTTCGACCATCATGGCCGAGAGATCTCTGATCATCTGTTCATAGTGAACGTCGGTGCTATCGTACACTGTCACTGTGAACGAGAGTACGCACTTCCATGTGCGACTCTTGGCACCTTATGCTCGCCGGAAACTGAGCAAAATTGCTGTCCACGCTTGCCACGACAGCTGCGATAGATGGCGTTCCCTCGATGCTCCCGGGTCCAGGATGAGTGACATACATGCCAACCAACATTGACCCTTTCTTCGTCAACCACTGCAAACTCTGATCGTCTATCTTATGATTGATGCCTCCGAGCTTCGTGTTTACTTTCAATGCGACGTTCAAAAAGTATTGATCCCACTTCTCGGGATTCGTAAGAACCGTATTGGATAACATGTGGACAGTGTGTATTCCCAGCTCGACATCACAAATACGCTTGATGCCAGGATAGATGTAATTGTCGCGCTTAGCGAGGACGACGAGCACGAACGATGGCTTTCCACGTCGAGTTTGGTTGTCCCTGACGGTCGATCGAATCAGGGAGAGAGATTGTTGTCTGCCGGGGTCAGCTACGGGAACCAGATCCACATTCAAGAGAGCTGGCTCGCTGTACGGATTAATACCCGTCATCCCGCTTCTTTGGCATCTTTCGGCGAATCCCTTCCATAAAACGACTAGCCATGGGTCGTCGAGTCCTTCGACAACGGAACACTGCTCTGTCACCACGAGAATCCACCATGACTTCACGACGCAGCCACGATAGAATTTCGCGTCGAGGATATTCCAGCTCCCGTTGTTCATGTTCGGCGGCATGCCATCCCTATAAGTAACACTGGGAGACGGGAGCTCTCGGAATGGAACGTCAGCCATGCTGGGACTGATCGAGAGGCCGAAGTTGATCAGTTTCTGGTTGTTCGGTGTCAATCCCATTTGCGGGAGACCTTGGTTGAGGATCGTCTGGGCATTTTCTGCTGGAGTTTTGCATGCATGGTGGAGCATCTGTGTTGTTTGCTCGCCATCAAGCTTGCCGCGGAATGGTTGGCCAGGCAAAATCTCGCATAGCTCCGGCGGTACAAGGATGGGATGCTTGGCGTTAGGGCCAGAAATATCGACGACGGACATGTCGGGGTATTTCAATGTGATGTTGTACTCTGTCCAGGGGACCCATTAGCCAATCATTCAACGATAACCCAATGTACGCACTTTTCTTGAAATACTCCTCAACGGTCACCATTCCCTTGAATTCGTTGCACTGAAAAGAAGTCTGCCTCGCCGACGTGTTCGTGATCCTCTTTAATGGCTTCATTTGCATGTAGCCTAGGTGGCTCGTGGTCACCTTGAGCCTCTGCGCAAACCGCTGGGACATGGCACCCCTTGATTGCTGCTGAAACTCCCGCATGGCGTCTGCGAGATTACCCGGTTTGTAGAATGCTGTCATGCAAACGCCGACATTGACCATCAGTTCTTTACAGACTGGCCGCGCCGACATGAAGAAACCCCTCCAAGCCTCGACTCCGATGGAGAGTTTCAGAGGTTGCCCGCTAGACGGAAAGAAGTAACGATTCTTCCCGACACGAACACCGTTGTGGGAGGCATGGTGCTGCAACACGAGATTAACTGCAGATGTGATTGGGCCGAAATCCCAGTTTCTGGAATCGGGGTCGCCATTGATAAATCTGGGAGGATACGGTGAGTGAGCGAGTCGAGCCTGTGATGGTTTGCCTTACGATACGAGTTCACTAGAGTTGAGTTCCTGGGTGAGAGTGATGGAGAACGTGTATGTCTTGTCCTGTTTGCCAGGCGTTGCTTGACCCTCTTTGAGGAAGAGGATGGGGATGTCGAGCGGCTGAGGGAGCTTCTTTGAAGAAACCAGCCTGGCGCTACCGTCATGTGCGATGAACGGTACGTATTCTCGCCAGCCGGGGTGGTTGCTCTCCTCGAGCAGCGCAAAGAGACGGGCTTTAATGCTCTTTAGCTCCGTCTTGGGAGTAATCTCGACATGGTAGTCGTAGATGACGGTCTTGGGAAACCTAACGGGAAAGAAGTTGGCGCGAAGAACCCCAGCCTTTCCGGCTGTCCCGAAACCGGGACGTGTCGGTCGCGCGGGGTCATAAGGGATGCTCTTCAATGTCTTGAGGAGATCGTTGACGCTGGATGGGGCGAGGCGCTGGTCAACAGATGGGGGACCTCCGAATACAGCACCTCCAGAGACTCCCCCACCTGGTGGCCCCGCGCCTCCATGCCCTCGAAAACTACCCTGGCTACCACTGGGGCTGCCCCTTCTGGGTGGGCCCCCGGGGGAGGCAGCACCACCACGATGTTGACCGCGACCACGGCCACGGCCACGATTGTCACCACCTCTGTTACCGCTCATGATGAAGGTTGCGTGTCAAAGGCGAAGAATGGAAGAAAGATGTTCAAGTCGAAGGTTGTTCCAATACTTGTAGTACTTTCACGTTCGTGTGACTCTATTCATTTTCTTCGGGTCCGCAGTGCCGCATTGCGCAGCCCTGACTCGTTCAGCCAATGAGATCTCCGTTGCTGTGTTTCAACAATAGAACAATGCCAGTCAACCACCACGACGTGTACGCATGTCAGTGGACACAGGAAACCCACAGGCCCCGCAGCAGGTATGCACGCTACAGGATGTCTCATTTGCGTCGGCTTCGACCGGGTAGGAACCATCTTCACGCCAGGATTGGTCAATTGTAGCAGAAAATTTTGTGGTGCAGAAGATCTCTGCATTTTCGATCGGTATGGGCGTACTTCCCGAAGTTCGAGATAGAACCTCGCCGTGGGATGTCAACGTGGAGGAGTTACGCCCACTACCGGTCTGGAAAAGCTTAACGCTCCTGGCTATGCTTTTCGAGATCGAACGATAATCATACCAAAGATCAAACACGAGTCTGATGAATCGACGGGGGGAAGAACATCTGTGCAGTGGGAGTTGGTCAGACTTTGACATGTAGAGTCGGCGTAAACGAGTTATGCCAAAGAGACTTGTATTTTAAGTAAGTTGGAGATCAGAAGATCGTCAATCGGATTATACTGAACCAGTTGAGCGACGCAACTCCGACTTGGACTCTGACGAATTACCGCGGGTTG
>JBBPLR010000136.1:0-42050 GCA_038089915.1 Sutorius australiensis | reverse complement strand
CACTCGCGCGAGGTTTGCGTGGGCAATCGTAAACTGTCTCTCAACCAGCGGGTCTTCGGATTCCTCGTAGGCGGCTTCCAACAAAGCAATCGCACGAGAGATCCATTGCGCACCTTCCTCGAGCTGGCCCAGACGCTCGCATAAGAGACCCAAGAGGTGGAGTGCACATGGATCTTGGGGACATCGTTGGGCGTAGCGGTTGAGGACGAAAAAGGCAGGAAGTAGCTCTTCTTTGGCTCTGCCCTGAGAGTGTGTGGTAGCTGACAACGCGGAGAACGCTCTTGAGGCGAATTCGAGGTCGGCCAGTGGCTAGTCAGATCAGCGACTAGTACGAAGATGCAGAACCATGCTACCCACCAAATCTGCGCTGAGACCGACAGCATGTTCAAGCAATCCACGAGCGTCAGAATCATGTCCATTTGTCGCAGCCACCATCGCTTGCCCAACCCAGGCAAGCGTATAGTCAGGGTCCAGTATTTGTGCCCGCAGCAGTGCCTCGTTCGCCAATTCCAAGTCATCATGATACAAGCACAAAAGGCCCAGGTTGGCCCATGCAACCACGCTCTGTGACGCACAATTTCAAGTCGGTCTGATGGTGCATAGATGAAACAAACCTTTGAATCATGCTCCAGAACCTTGATATATGCATGTTGCGCCACCTTCGGTTTTCCGAGAAAGTGCATATTGCCCAGCGCAGTCCAATAAGTGGGGTTTCCTGGTTCCTTTTGTAATGCCTCCTTCAAGAGCGATACCGCAGCTTCCGACGCAGCTTCGCGGATATTGCTTTTATCCTCGGCGCACCATGCACAGAGTGACACAGCTAGATCAAAGAGCGCGCTACCCAGAGCTATATCCTCTGTTGAACCAACGGTAATCCTATAATCATAGGCAGTGACGGCAGCCTCGAGAATATGGCGGCGCGTAAATGGGGTGTCTTTAGTCATGGATTGGGGGGAGAAGACTTGTGCGATACGGGTACTTGCATAGCCATGCAACAAGGAATTCGTGCGGCGGAGAGCATTTCCAACAGACCTTTCGTCCACAAAAGCAGCTGCCTTTGATAGGCCGAATAAAGCGTCCGCAACTATTTTCCACGTCACACCTCCATGACCAGTACTTTCCTGTGACGCCGCGAAGCAGGTTGTGATGGCTGTAACAAAGGACTCTTCGGACCTGGCGCTGAATCCAGCAAGGCGTTCCTGGTGAGCAAGCTCTAGCTGTGTTTGCGCAGCGGTTAACAATACCCCGATCTCCCTTGGTCGTCCATCCAGAATTGAATTAAAAGAAAGGAGCGCTTCGGTAAGTCTACCTGTTTGGTGTTGCACCTGGCCGATCAGAAAAGTGCATATCCAGTCGTCCGGATCAAGCTCATGAGCCTTGGCGAGAGCTTTCAGCGCGGCGGCGTGCCGACCAGCCTTACCATAGGATTCCCCAAGACGAAGCCACAGGACCTGATCCTCCGGTTCAGCTCGCAACGCGACCTGGAAGGCTTCGATGGATTGCGCATAATTCCTATGCATCTGTTGCCATTGAGAAAAAGGACGACATCGCCCTGTGACTGGCTTACCAGTTCCACCACCCCAACTGCTTTCCAGGCCCATGCACTTGTAGGAAGGTATCTGCCCACGATGGCACCATCTTGCGTCTGAACTCCGGCATCCAGCCCACCTTCGCCATCAATCGTCCTGCGAGCGACAACTTCGACAAGGTCCCACTCTCGTTCGTCGGCAAATCCCTCTGCAAGTCTCTTAGCAGCGTCGGCCTCTCGTGGGTCGAGTTCAAACGCTTTCTGAAAGCACTTGGAGGCTCGTGTGGGATCAGGCGGATCTACAAACTCGATGTAATATATGCCGAGAGAAGTGTAAGCAGGAGCGTATGTCCGGTCGCACTTCAGGGAGTCGATAAAGTGGGAAAATGCTTCTTCGCGGGAGTCGACTGTATTCAGCATAAGAAAACAACGCGAGTTAATAGGCAACATGAACCAACCTCCCATTTCCCAGCAGCATTGTCCTATGCGCCATAGGCACCTGGCACGATCCATATCATGTTCTTCGCCTTGTAAGTCGTTTAGCACCTCCTTCAACGCCTGGACGCCTTTTTCGGTTTGAGCATGGCTCAGACACCAGGCGCCTTCCTCCCTTACGCGGACGCTTTTCTGAGATCCTGGTGGGATCAATGACGTCGCTTTTGTAAATAATCCTTCAGCTTCATCCCATTTCCTGGTATGTTCGAGGACGTAGCCACGACCAATCAAAGCATCAACGTTATTGGGATCAAATTTGAGGACATCATCTAAGACGCGAAGAGCACGTGGATGATGTTTTGGTGGGTATAAGTGCACGAGAGCGCTCGCAAGGGCTACATTGAATGCTTTGCGTACTCTGAATAACGTGAGCGCTGAAAGTGCTAACAAGATGATGGTGCTCACTGTTGGATCTTGCGTCCTGTATTTTGCTCGTGCCTTTGGACGAGCTCAAGCCCGCTTTCTGCTACATTGATGACGCTAGAGTAATCAAGTTCTTGCAGGTAAACCTCGGTTACAATGCGATTAGCCAGGAGCGAATCGGGCAATGAGCCAAAAGCTTCCTAATGAAACGAGTGAGAGGCTGGAGTGTCGTGGGGATTAAACTCACCATGACAATGTCAACCGGATCTCGGTCTTCAGCCGCGTATCGGGAATGCTTGTCGTCTTCGTCTTCATCCTCCTCGGGGGACATTCCAGTAACCAGAAAATAGCCTCGAAGTAGCTGCGCCAACGGATTGGGAGGAAACAGTCTCACGTACTGCCTAAGATAGTCTAGGCCATACCCAACTACCGCGATTTTCAACAATTCCGCTTGAACGACAACGATTTACACGAACCGATCGTGTCACTGTCCTTGCCTTCAAGGAATATAGACCAGGAGAATTCATCAGGTATTCCAATCATGACCACGCCACTGACAAGTTCGTCAAGCTCTTTCCCGAGGCGAGCTTTCTCCGGAGAGGTCACTGGTAGTGCATGAAAGTACTTCTGCGTGTACATGATGAGTTTTGACTCGGTGGAACGACGAAGCTCGTCAGAGGTATTTGGATGGTTCAGGACTTCCTGATAGAGCGATGGCAGCTGGGGTAGGCGATGAGTAAATACAACCATCTTGCTGAATCGACCATACTCTGGAGGGACCCCACACTTCCACCCCAATGTCTTTCCTGAGTTGGTCAGGAGACGGTCCGCCAAGACGCGTGCGTCTCTTATCAAATTCTGTCTTGACGAGAGCCCCTTCGTCCTGTTCAATGATGGATACGATCTCTTCAAGAATAGGAAGCGAGTTGTGAACCGCGGCTTGCACGTCAAATATTGAGGATGCAGTCGGATTGGTTGGGTCCGGCGGTGGTAGATTGGCCAATGTCGGGGATAATGACGAGTCAGGAAGCAAACATGAGAGGGCGTCTACTACCTGCATGGAGAGCAACTTAGAACGGATAGTTCAACGTAGCATAGGATATACCCACTCGTTGACGAGTGCCATGTTCTCTCCTGGTAGAAATCAACTTCTGCAGAGTCTCCGCGCACTTGGTGGCATCACCACTAAAGAGGATGTTATGATGAATCAGGCCCTGCGTAAAGACCATACCTTTCTGCAAACATTCGCATCATGTGTTCTAGCGACTCCGAGAAAGCATCCCATCGACCGCTTTTCTCATATAGTTGCGATATACCCTACGTAGTTGGTTGGCTTGGTCAAGAGACTTGAGATGACGGACGTGACTCGCCTGCCAGCCAAGGATCTGACCCGGCTTCAACTCAATTGCCTTGCGGTAATACTGCGCGGGGTATCAGACGGTCCAAATGCGTGAACACAGGATGACTTTACTCGCTCGCTCTTATCGTGTTCCCCCAACTCAAGGAGGGCAAGGCCTAGGAATACATGACTGCCCTTCCGTCAGCCGAGTTGGTGATACGTGAAAGAGACGCACGCATTATAATTGTCGGGTTCATAGTCGAGAATCTGGAGTGCTGCATCACGAGCTGCCTCATGTTGCTTCTTTCCGAGCGCATCTCTTGCTGCCTTGAGTTTTGTTTTGGTGAACGGCGAGGACATTGTCGATGCTGGGACGTGTACTAGTGACTAGTGCTGGCAGCCAGTGGCAGCTCGGGCCTGGAACGTTCCTTGCGTGGAGGTTAGGATGGCGAGTCAAGCTGGCCGATCGATTGGCCGAATGGAAAGTGGGTTACACCGTCGTTTGGAGGTGAATTAGCGCTACATTTACCACGTATTAAACCAGATCGATACGAGTCCTACTAAGCTGGCTGTTAATATTACTGGAGTATGTACGACCGCCTACGACTCTGGGCAACCCGAAATTGCTTACGAGGATAAATAAGGTACAAGACAGTACTGCTCGACTCTGAATGTACCTCAATGACGCCCCCACTCATCTACGAAAGGTCCACCTAATGGCGTGTGACAGGCGTTTCATCACCAACCTGATCCTTCCTGCGCCTGAAAATTCTGAGAAAGTTACCCCTGCGATATTTGGCAGGGCCCCTGACGAGACATAGCTCGTCGATTAAGCTTGTCAAACTTGCTTGGCTCGGTCCACCTGTGGTTGAAGAAATGGATTCAACACGCGCACTGATCCCTAGGGCGGTGAGGCGCCCCTCCCACTCCCCGGAAGGGCCGTCTGTGATGACAAGAAATGGGCAGACATCGCCGCTGCAGGAAAAATAAAAGTTTTGCAATTCCTCCATGTTAGGATCCGACATCCTCCCGGCGAAAATCAACAGATCGGCATCTCCCTTGGAAATCCTCGGAGTGATGTAGTTCTTCGAAAGATCGCCAGCATACAGGAAAGTAAATGAGCGCCCGTTGATCTCAGAACTGATTCGTCGGGGATCGCCGAAGACGCTCGATTGGAAGAGTGATACGTCGGTCTGATAGAAAACGACATTACGAACAGACTGCGCATTCTCCCAGCCGGACTTCATCAGCGATCGAAAGTCAAGTAAGGCGGCTTTGATGAGGGCATTGGTGTCGGATGCTGGTCGTGTGGCAACGCGATGACAATTGTCCATGATCAACTTCCTGACCAGCCGCTGTGACTCAGCGCTGCGCGCTTCAAATACGGAACCCACGAGCTTCGCCATGTCGATGGTCGTAACGCATGCGTGGTCGTCGAAGCGCATCTTATACTTGGCCAGTTCCCTTTCGCCCTTGATCCACCAGTCCCCCATCGAAGTCGGCTCGTTCTCCAATCCCGTCACAACGGCGACAATTGGGACCTTCTTTCTGCATATCGCCGAGTAGAAGATGGCATAGTTCCTCGCCAGCGACTTCCGAACACTGGGGCCACGGATACAGTAGACGAGAAGGTGTATGCCATTCGCACTCCGTAGCTCACGGAGTAACTTGCTCAAATTTTTCTCGGCTACCTCGGGCGAGACGCGACCCCGTGTACCTTCATCGAGACCTGCAGTATCCCAGACGTTGACCTTCTCCCCGTCGATTGCTATCGGATACTGACGACTCTGGAACGTGCATCCAAGAACACCGTTGGAAGTCTCCGCGGTCTTCTGCCCAGCGAGCATGTTGATGAGAGAGCTTTTACCCACCCCGCTGTCCCCAAAGATTACGACATTGCGTGTTTTGCTTGCCTAAAAAAAGTTAATTCTCAGACTAAAGCGAACGACATTGTCTCTTCACCTCGAGAGAAGGTTTGTGAGTCTTTAAACCCCTATGAGAACCAAGCTAGATAATAGTCGTTGAGATACTTACTTTAATAGATCTGACGGATGCGATGTCATTTGCGTCAAACTCCAACGACGTAAAGATCGTGGGTTGGTGCTGTGGCTGAATATTCTATGTGGTGCACGTCAGAGTGGAAATAAAGAAATCAATATTAAATATTACGGGGCCTGTCCGGTCACCGCTCAATTTCTTGGCGGAAGGGTTCAATGCAAAATCAACGGTCAGTCCAGAAGATGTCTGCTCGTAAACGCATCTATAAGTCAGTCAATTTAAACTGTCCCACGGAAAACAAGAACCTACGTCTGAGCGGCGGCGTGCCATGTATGCGGTTGCGAAGAAGGTTGTTCTTAAATCTTCATGACACCCGTGGCAAGACTGCCTTTATATGCAACCTTGCAACGGGGTTCGTCAATGCGCCAGAGACTGCGCTCACCTTGCGTACTAGCCTCGAGGCAGACTTTGCCAATAACAGGGCTGTACCCGTCCGGCCTTATCAGCAGTGTGGGTACTTCGTTTGGTCGAACGCGGTGACCTTGTGATTTCACAGCATGTCATACTTGGGTACTAGGGTTCGCAACGAGGCTGTACTCACCACTTGCACGTTGCACATAGGTCTCTTCCGAACATGAAAATGTCTGCCACAGAGTATGTCAGGGTCCAAAGTCAAGTTTCACCACGACGGCCAAACTTTGTATTGGCCATTTCAGTTGAGTTTGAACTGTCACCACGACCCGATCCGGCGTCCGGGCAGAGTTTTCCCGCTCTTGTCGAGCCTGTCCGCTTGCCTGTCAAAGCCCTATGTCCAAGGATGTCCCAAGACCGAGGGTTTGCATCTCGCGGGGTTGTCTATCAGGTCAGTGGTTGCAATAAGTTGGGGCTAAGCAAGTGAACTGCAGGGCTCCATAATCAAATCCCTCAGCGCGGTTTCCTCGTTGCTAGTCCATCTGTCCCTGTATGACGTGTTGGCGCTCTCGATCCATCAGATCAGCATAACTATCATGATGTTTTCAGATCCGACAATAGTTGGTTTCCATCACAGTCAACGTGCCGCACACAGTACGGCTGCTTCACCGGTAAGTGGGTAGTCCATGATCGCGGGCAGTAGAAGCGTCCCAGGCCGGTCATCATGCTCCCCCCCTTTTCTGTGCGCAAAGCCTTGCGCAGCGCATAAATCCGATTCTAATGATACCTTTCCTTGTAGAAGGTGTTGCGGTTCTCATCACACACCAGGAAAGTGTCGAATGACGCCCATCGAATCTTGATATCGGCTCACACCGAGCCTGAGAAGTGAACAACGTCCGAAATGGAGCTCCAGCAGCTCCTTTGTTCACGGGAACTGTTTAGTCCCGGGGTTCTTGGAGCGCACGTCGTCTGCGTGCCACCCTTATAAAGGCCGTGGCCCGTAGGCGGTTGAAGTTCCCAGATCCTAACTTCCAGACGAGGAGGTCGCACACATCACACACCTACCCAGCTGCCACTATACTGCCCCTTGGCTCTTCCCTCAGTCATCCGCTCTCTGCCATGTTGTCAGATAGCACTTGTTCTATTCCCATTTCCGAGTACTCCAAACGCCGTAATATCCTTATCATCGGAGATGTTGGCGTAGGAAAGAGTTCCCTCGTCAATCTTATCGCCGGCGAAGAACGAGCTATCACTTCAAGTGGTGCTAAAAGCTGTACCCTTCACTCGCAGGAGCACATTGTCCACCTCGACGGCGTTGAATTTGCCCTGCATGATACAGCTGGTTTGCATGAAGCCCAGGGCCACATGAGGGCCGCGGAATACCTGGACGCCATTTACCAAGCCTATGCGCTCATTTCTAGACTCGAGCGGTCGGGCGGCATCAGCCTCCTCGTGTTCTGCATGAAGGGCGGACGTATCTCCATCACGACGCAACAGACATACAGCCTCTTCGTGGACGTGCTTTGCAACCGCCAGGTTCCGGTTGTCATCGCTGTGACGCATATGGAGATGCACGATCCCATGGAGCAGTGGTGGATAGATAACGAAAAGGCTATCCAAGAGTACCGACTCAAGTCTCATGAACATGTCTGTATCACGGCCACCCGTGGTTACAGAGACGTGTTTAGCGACAAGTATGAGCAGTCCAGGGACATTATTCGGAAGGTCCTTCTGGACTACAGCGATCGAGTCGTTTGGAGAGAAGAGAAGTCAAACTGGGTCAAGCGGGTGGTGCTGCACATGCGCAATTGGTTGTCTCCACGCCGTCAAAAGAAACTTGATGGTAGCGATCTAAGAAGGAAACTGGTCAAGCGGTGTGGCTTCTCAGCTGAAGATGCCGATCTTGTTGCTCAGAAGATTGAACAAACACGGCGGGTGGCTGGGGAGGGCTCGGAAGACGACAAATCGTGGTTCGACGAGAAATTTGGAACGGACACTGGCAGTTGTGTTTCGTTGCCGGTCGTTCCTTACACTTCGTGATTAATGGTTATGCTCGGGATCCGAGGCTCGCGTATTTGCCGTGTGTACTTGGTTTACGATGAAGATATCAGTAGTCGCAAGTAGGACATTACGAGTCGCCGGAATTCCCAGAAACACGTCCACATGTTCTCAAATAGTCAACATATTCCACCAGGAATTGGACTTGCTCCAACGTTTCGATGGCCTTGACGCTTCTTCGTCTTCTCACTACTTCGATGGCCCGCTCCACCAGCTGCAACGTATCCCGCCGCACCACGGTTTCGCCACCCCATTGGAAAGCGTCTAAAGACCTATCATCGCGCTTTGTCTCGTCCATATTCGCGGCGGCATCGCTTGATGGGATGTCGGTCTCGATCCATCCACAAAGCCCGAGCTTCAACATCCAGCAACAAGCGAACAACCCAGCGCGACCAACCCCCCCTCTGCAGTGCACCAACACAGGAACGCCATGCAGGGAGTATCTTTCAATGATCAAGTGTAGATCGGCGTCTAGGGATTCGGGTGAAAGCGGAGCTAAACCTTCTGGTAAGGGGATGCTGTGAACGGACGGATCATAAGTGGGAGAAAATGGACACGCGATGCAGAACGCGCCGTAAGACATCAAGACCCTCTCGATGTGCAACTTGGCAGTATTCGAGCCACGAGACGCCTACGAGGAATTCGAGTTCCTCGTCATCGAGACAGCTCCAATGTGCGACGACGTCAATTCAACATGTTGATGCAATGAGAGAACAAGATTTACCAAACGACACATCGCGCCCCAAGTAATTTCGTCCGGCGCAGATCTGTATCCAGATCTCGACAGACCGCACTTCGGCCACGGACGGGTCCACTCAAACGTACTTGTTGGGACAACCAAGGATAGGGATGTCGACACGATGGAACGCGATTAGGAAAGAAGCACCGACCTTTCTTTCCGGGACAAGATGACAAGAGGAGGTTTCCTAACCTGAATGGCCTTTGATTAGCCATGTCTTGTCGGGAGGATGGTGTGGATGATGATTTTAAAGCCCGAAACTTGGAAAACTTGTTCGGAGGCGATGGTGCTGTTGGCGGGCGACTATCTAAAATGAAAACAACGTGGCAACCTAGTAATGGTACCTACATGAATGGATGCAAGGCATAGACAGGAAGAGAGAGCATCGGCGTGCGGCGGCTCGGTGGAGTTTGAGACACGGCTCGAGTGGACGGATGGGTGGAGTTATATGGCGTCAGCTTCGGATTCGGGTCGGCGACATCATCTATGGATGTTCCATCGGCAATGGTGTGATTCTTGAGGTTACGCTTGAGTGACAGCAGGATTCTCGAGGGGGGGACAGGGAGGGGAGGGAGTGAAATTTTCGTGCTAAGAGCTGCATTAACGGCACCAGTGAGGGACGAACGGAGGTCATTGGATGGTGAACATTTGTGCTGTGAAATGGGGGGTATGGGAATGGACAAGTCCACGTGGGATAGATGTGAACATCCAGCAATCCGATCGAGGCTATAGGAAAGATGGATCTCAAACAAGACAGGACAGGGTACTTTGGTTGGAGTGAGATGAGATGAAATTGCAATGAGTGATTCTGGGGGTATAATTGGAGAAATACTGTCAATGGCTGGTCAGCGAGGAGCAATTTGCGGGGAGATCGACTTGCTTGATGGGATGCGTTTCCGACGTTTTGGTGTGTGAGGCGGAGTCACTCGTGGTATTTGTTTGGGTGGGTCGAAAGGTAATGGATTCCGAAAGAGCGTCCGACAGTTTCCTTTGCAAGTCTGGATGTAGCACGGCTCCTCCAGTGGCGAGTGCGGCGCGTTGTTTCGCCGCTGGTATCAGTGGACCGGACTCTGCATTGACGGGGGTGGTAATGGGTGGACAAGGCCACCAGAGCACCTGGTCTACGTATTTTCCCTGACGCTCACGCAGACCACGAACGACATTGGGCAGATGCAAGGACAGTGGGGCGTATGAGACGGGACAACCTTTGGGAGGACGGTAAGAAACGCAATGGGACAGCGAGAGTCATGTACCTTGATGGCCATATTTTATGCGGCAATATTCGCTCATATGGTGCTGAGAAGCTAGGGGTGCGAGCTTCTGCTATCAGCGCCACGGCAAGCGAATCAGATGGGAACGAGCACCTGGTGAGTCCATTGGTGGTAGACGACGTCGGGTGTGGGTACGCCGTGTTTGGTGGTGGTGTCCGTGTCCGCTGTTCTGGCTTTGCGACGGCGCAGGGTCGATGGGACGTCGAGAACGGCGTCCGACATGGCCAGTTCAGTTCGGGTAAACGGTGGTAGTAGTACTTGGCATGGGACGTTCCAGGTTGACATAACACAAGACATTTTCCCTCGGCAGTGCTTTTCCTCGTCGTCCTCCTTACCCATTAGCAGTCCTTCCTTTTACCTTACCTTTCTTTCTGACCTCTCTTTATTGCGTTAGATAGACATGTCCCGCTCGGTCCGTCTTCAACCGAGTCTGGCACGTCGTCCTCACAATGTCCCACCATCAAATTCACGACCTCCCATCTCTACTGGCACCACCATCCGTCGTGCAAAGACCCTCACTCGCCCGGAGCGTAGTGTCGCACCCGTACCACTCATTAACCCACCGTCTTCCCTCGCACCGACCGCATCAGGTTGGATACCTGGCACCGGCGTAGGCGGTGGTTTCGATTCATGGCGTCTCTTCTCTCGCATCGTCACCTTCTGGGCACCCTCTTTTCTGCTCAGTTCCATCGGTGGTCTCACCGACAAGAGCACGATCCAGGCATGGAGAGAGAAGATCGCCCTTTGCTTCATCATCACTCTTCTTTGCCTGCTGGTTGCCTTCTTCACCGTCGGCACTCAAATGGTCCTTTGTCCTTCCACTTCTAGCACCACCTCCGCTCGCTACACCTCCCTCGGTTCTGTCGCTGGCACCCTCAGCGTTCAGGGTATCGTCTTCAATGTCACCGCCGTACAGACTCCATCCACCGTCAACCTAGTCTTGCTCACCGAACAAGAACCCGGTCAGGATATCACTCCATACTTTACCCGCAGCGCATCACAATACACCGCCTGCAATGGCATTGGCTTCGACATCGCAACGGACGAACCATGCCCTACCGCTTCATCTTGTCCGCTTGGCCCTCTCAATGCTTCTTCTACCTTCACTCAGCTCAACATACAGGAGACATCGCAACTTCTCGGCTACGACTGGAGTCAGGTTGCTAATCTTACCGGCTACTTTGTCATCGATGGTGCCGTTCTCAACATGAATCCCTACTTGGTACTACACCCCACCCCAATTTCTGCCGATCCCGTCGATCTTGCCATTCGCACTGTTCTTCAGTCGAACAATCCAGGTGGAAAGGATGCTACCATGTTGTTCTATAGTAACCCGACCACCAAATCCGTCGTCTCTTGTCTCACCCAAAGGTACTACGCCGGCAACATAGACAAAATCACACCCGGTTGTTTTGTGTCATCATTGATTCTCTATATCGGCCTCATCGTTATCCTCAGCCTTGTCTTCGTGCGATTTGCAATGGCGTGTGTATTCAATTGGTTCCTCTCTGCCAGATTGGCTGGTCCACCGGATAGCGCAGACCTAAACCGCTCAGTCATCAGTCCAGCGGTCATGCCCGAAGGTGCCAACATTTCCATCGACAATAATACCGGGATGGCTCCTTGGGTGGGCCCTCGTGGTTCCAAGAAATCCGCAGTGCTCCGCAAGACTCCGCAAGCTCTACCCACTGCTCTATTGTCTCCAGGAGAATCTAGTCAAGTGATGAGCTTGGCACAGATTGGAGCTGAACTGTTCGCGGTGTGCTTGGTGACGTGCTATTCCGAGGGCGAAGAGTCTATGCGCTCGACACTCGATTCGCTCTCCCAAACGAAGTATTCCGACCACAGAAAACTGCTTTTTGTCGTTGCCGATGGAATGATCACCGGGGCGGGAGAAAAGAGGAGTACTCCGGATATTTGCGTCGGCTTATTGGAAACTGATCCCCGGTTTGGAAATCCTGTACCTATGAGTTACCTTGCCGTTGGTTCTGGGGCCAAGAGGGAAAATCGTGCCATGGTTTATGCAGGTCATTACAGTACGTTTTTCTGTTGCCAGCTTTGCTCGAGGTGGCTTCACAGCTTTATTTACACAGCTTGTGCGGGTCGCCGTACTCCAACTTTGATCATTGTCAAGTGTGGAATAGAATCCGAGTCGACAGACAAGAAACCCGGAAATCGCGGCAAACGGGACAGTCAGCTCATCCTGATGAACTTCTTCTCCCGCGTCACTTACAATGATCGCATGACCCCACTCGACTTTGACATATTCCGTAAAATTCATGTGCTTATGGGTGTAACTCCTGACTTTTTTGAGGTCTGCTTGATGGTACGACGGTTCCACCCCATTGCGTGTACTCCTTCAGAGTCTCACATGTTCAACAGGTTGATGCAGATACTAAAGTATTCCCCGATTCACTCAAAGCCCTGGTAAATTGCATGCACCATGACCAAATGATCATGGGTGTTTGCGGCGAGACCCGGATAGCCAACAAACGAGCGTCATGGGTGACGGCGATCCAGGTGTTTGAGTACTTCATCTCTCACCATCTCGCTAAGGGCTTCGAATCTGTTTTCGGTGGTGTTTCATGCCTTCCGGGCTGTTTCTCCATGTTCCGATTGAAAGCTCGGAAGAATAGCGGTGAGGACTGGGTTCCTCTTATCATCAAGCCTGAAATCGTCCGCGAGTACAGTCAAAGCGAAGTCTCGACGCTGCACCAGAAAAATCTATTGTTGTTGGGTGAAGATCGTTTTTTGACGACAATTCTCATCCGTACATTCCCCAACCGCAAAATGATGTTTCTCCCGCAAGCTCGCTGCCGTACTGTTGTTCCCGATTCATTCTCTGTTCTCTTATCTCAACGGCGCCGTTGGATTAACTCGACTATCCACAACCTCATGGAGCTTGTCCTGGTACGCAACCTTTGTGGTACATTCTGTTTCAGCATGCAGTTTGTTGTATTCATGGATCTCCTCGGCACCGTCGTCCTCCCGATAGCAATTGCGCTTACTTATATGCTTATCGTGAGTATGATATTACGACCCCCGAATAATTTCGAAGAGGCAATTCCGTTGACGTTGCTGGTTGCCGTGCTTGGTCTTCCCGCCATCCTGATCTTGATCACAACGCGGAAGATCGTTTATGTATTTTGGATGTTGATATATCTCATTGCCCTTCCTATTTGGAACTTCGTATTACCCGTTTATGCATTCTGGCACTTTGATGACTTTTCGTGGGGAGAGACGAGGTGAGTGAGTTCCGGGCTTTGATCACACGTTGCTGACTACCGGAGACAGGAAAGTGGAAGGAGAAGCAAAAGCCGAAGCTCACGGAACCGGTGACGCCGCTGTCGGCGGATTGTCGGTGCCGCTTCGTCGTTGGGAAGACTGGGAACGGTCGAGGTTGCGAAAAATCAAGCGTGAAGAACGGAGACGAAGAGATATGGAGCGCCTCCATCCGGGCGGATTCGTCACCAGTGAAAACGAACTACTAAGCGTCCGAGCAGGGAACCAGTACGAAGGCTCGGATACGTACTCGCTCGCTTCTTCGGAGGATGATCACTGGGGCCACCAAGTGGGGGGGTACAACGAGAGCAGTACGCAATACCCTCCGCCGCCGGTGGGTCTGTACAACGTCACAACCCCTGCAGAGGGCACAATGGTGGGCGATGCCCAGTTGGAGGCGATGCTCGATGCTGGGTTCGACGAATCGCCGGGCCACTCTCCCGCGCGCACACCAACGTCCTCGGGGTTCGCAACGCGCTATCAGCCATCCAACAGCGGATCCCAGCTGAATATAATAGGCTACAGCACGATGCCGCGTTCGGAGTCACTGACGCCGTCGACATCATCCTTCTCGCCTCCACCCCGTCACCAGAATGTACATGACCATCAACCACGACCGAGAGAAGCTTACGGGCCCCTTGGACCATTAGACCCGGGGGAGAAGGTTTGAACAAGGACCACCGGATTACATGATATATCTATCTTTGTTGATATCCCTTGCCATCTACTTCTCGAGATGAACGTCATACCGGTAGTCTTTGGTAATTTTCGCTCTTGTTGTACAATCATTTAGTGGATATTTGTCACTGGTATATGCGAATGACAAACCAAGTAAACACGATGGAAGGGGATTCTGCAATGGCTATATATGTGGCTATTCAAACAAATGTACGTAGATGATGATGTGCTACACTAATTGATCGGGTCGGTTTGTTCTAGCAAAGTAACAACACAGAATGAATAACTCCTCTGAACCGTTGTCTTGCGCGTCGTCTGTAGTATTTGGGTCGTGTCCCCACTCGACATCCCCGTCCGGTCCAGCCCCTAAACCTTTGCGATCATCATCGTTGTCAGGTACGCTTCTATTTGGTCTAGTTGATAGTCCCTGTGCAGAGATGGTGATCAAGCCGAGTTCTTCAAGGAAATCTGATGTGGCGCACCTGCACAAAGCGCTGTAAGCGGGTTCCTAGGCGACCTCTCACCTCGGGTGTGCATGGGTCTAGTCCTTCCACGGGATACGTACGTTTGTGCCTTCGCCGCTTCTTCCACAAACCCTTGATGAGAGCGGACTCCGCACGTCCCTTGCCTGTGGGAAGTGGCACTGTTTGGACTTGACGAGATTGCTTGGCGCCTGTCTGTGGGGACGATGGACGATGGGATCTCGGAAGCTGTTTTTCAGATCAGCGTGGGAACCAGAGAGGTTTTGCGATTAACCCACTTCGAGGATGGAAGCCGTTAAGCTGTTCTGAGAGGGTGGTAGCGGTATCAGAGCTGGGGAGAGCGCGTTGCCCTCGGACTTTAGATCCGTGGTGGACTACACGCTTGTTAGGATAGCTGTGCGAGTCGGAAACGAGGCGGGCTTACTAGAGGTGCAGGTTCGGCTCCGGGTAATAGGGGTATGTCTGGCAGAGGTCGACGAATGACATTGGCGTCCCAGACCCATATTCTAAAATCACAGCACCCGCCGACGAGGTGTCGACCATCGAAAGAGAACGCGACGCACGAGACATCATTGGCGTGGCGGAGGGGTAAACCGGCTACCTGACGGGTGTCGAGGTTCCACACTTGCATGACGATGTGAGGTCCAGCGATGGCAAGGAAGGTGCCGTCTGGAGAAATGGCGATGGAGGTGATGATGTTTGCATGGGATTTCATGGGTTCTCCGACCTGTTCGCCGGTGAGGGCGTCCCATACGCGTATTGTGCCATCGTCGGAGGCAGTGACGAGCTGTCGACCGTCGGGTGTGTACACGACGCATCTCACATCGTTGTCGTGTCCTTCCATCGGTCCGAGGAGCATTTGTCCAATGTCTGAATCACAGATGCGGACGGTCTTGTCGTTTGCAACGCTGGCGATTTCGAGACCGTCGGGGGAATACGCGAGGGCATACAGATTGCCATTGTGCGACCTGAATGGGCCAGCGAGCGAGTCGCCCGTGTCTGCATCCCATACGCGTATGGTATTATCGCCCGTGGTGGCGATTCGCCGCCCGTTGGGGGAGAAAGCGACACACCAGAGACCTGAGGCATGTCCTTCTACGGGCTCGAACGCGAGTTCACCGCTCGAGACGGTCCACACGCGCAACGTCCGATCTTCTGACACGCTGGCGATCTTTTCGCCGTCGGGCGAGACTGCGACGGAGCGTACGACGTCTGTATGACCAGTGAAGGGGTCTCTCGTCTGCAATCCCGTTTCGATGTCCCACATTCGAACGGTGTTGTCCCACGACGAGCTAGCGATGCGAAGGTTGTCGGGAAAGAAAGCGATGCATCTGACCGTGTCGGTGTGTCCGACCAACGTTCGCAATGGGCGGACGTGACCTGGTCTACGAAGTCGGGCAGCGGTGGAGAGCATTCAGGTCTTGATCGGATAATTACTATATTGTTTACATACCTTTTTGATTACGTTCCAGACGCTCGTCGTGCACCCTTCTCTTCATTACATTCATGGGCGCAGCGACGGTACGTAGAGGCGTCTGGGAGCCTCTCCCGCTCATCGTGTATGGCTACGCTATCCATCCACTCTCACCGTCCAAGCGCGATACCCGCCTATCGAGCCGACGACCCATGTCTACCATCACGGAGGTCTCCGATGGCGGCGACGTCGGCGGTCACAGAGACGTCGTCTCCCTCGAGGTCGGCGACGAGGTCTACGCCTTTGAGAAATACACCCCAAGGGGAAAGGAGGCCGAAGGTGTCTGGTATCGTGGGTGCGTCGCCGACGCCCTTACACGGCAACGACCGTTATACTGAGCTCCGCTATCCTCAGATATGTCGTCTGCACGGCCCGTCGGCCACCTCCTTTGATCTGGTCCGATCCTACCGCATCTACCAACAACAAGACCTCTCTCAGAGCCGACGAACCCCAACAAGTTTTTATTGGTATTTTCCCCGCATCCCACATCTATCGTCGCGACGAGCTATCAGATGCGGAAGGCCGTCTGCCCGACCTTGTCACGTCGTTGGTCAATAACCCAAGCTCCGTAACCGGACAACACCCCAATGGGACATCCCATATGGCTGATTACCTCGCGCAGTGGAAACGTGAACGTGCAGACTCGCGCCCCGAGCACCCCGTACGCGACCGTGATCACGTCAAGGACAAGGACCGCGAAAAAGACAGTCTGGATGACGAACGCAAGTCGTTCAAACTCCCACCACCCCCAGAGCAAGCCAAGTCATCGCGCGCTGCCCTCACCGTATACCCAGCCAGCATTTACTCTGCCGCTCCCTCTGAAGAAGTCTTCAAGCCACTCCCACCCAGACCTTCTCTCAAATCCGGTGACGACACCGCGTCTGGTACTACGCAGCCTATCATCGACGAGATTGCATCGGCGCTGAGGGAATGGCACAGCTTAATGTTCCAGTACTTGGCACGAAGGCAATATGCCCTCTTTCGTACCGTCAAGTCTCACATCGAGTCCCTGCACCTCGGTCGGAGGCAATTGCTCGCGCAGACTCTCAGCGCCGAGGAAACAACCTCGTTACGAAGAGATTGCGTAGCAAGGCTTGTGGCGGGGAACATGGTCCAGGACTTGGATATCATAGTCAGGCATCCTACTTGGGGGGCCCTCGTTACCGTTGATGTGGAAGGCGAGGTCGACCCACGAAGTTGGGTCAGCGCTGTCAGGATGTATGCTATGCAAAGTACATTGGCATACATGAATGTGCCAGCAGATCACCTTAGTATCTCGAAAAACGCTCCAGCAGATTATTACGCACCCTCCGCGCCAATCCCCACCCCAGCTCATTCCGCTTTCCCAGATGTCACTCGCCCGCGTCATTCTTCCCGTCTCGTTGGCTCTCTCTCTTCTTCGACCTCCTTTAATGGCGCTAAGCTATCCCCTGCAAAGTTTTATCACATATTCCTTAACCTTCGTGTGTTCATCGCTTCCTTTTGTGCTCCCGGGGAATTGGCCGAACTATTTTTCTCCATCTACAAGCACTCAGATAACCCGCGGTTCGTGACGGAAGAATTCTGTGTTGTGCTAAACCACAACGGCGTCGTCGCCCGCGAGGGTGGTTCAACGATACGTGCTCGCACACTTTTCATCGATATCGCGCAGAGCGATGCACAGGACACCCTGTTTTTGGTGTGCCGGGTCGTTCGCAATGGGGCCATGAAAATGGCCTCGAATATCAGTTCTGGCGTACCTGGCTTGGAGGGCAGCAGACGAAGACCATCCGATTCGTCAATTTCTCTCGTCGACTTTCCAGGGACGGTTCGTACACCCGCTGCGCCAGTCACCGCAGGATCTGTCGATAATGCCAACTACCGTCGTCCGTTCGGCTGCGCAGTTCTCGAGCTGGCGCAGTTGAGCAAGATGGTAGCTGAGGGATCCGATGTATCCACGATGCGTGAACACACAATGCCGATCTATGTTCCGGTGAACGAGGCATTGTTCTCGATGCTTCATCAAGATATCATTGCCAACAATTCCAGAGAGTATGAAAAGTCTCCTAGGTACTTTTTAATCCCTTTCTGGCCATATCCAGCAACCGATCCAGTAACTTTGCAGGGCCGAAATGCTTGCAGTATCGGTCAAGATTTTCCACGGAGATGCACCGACAGTCATTAGAGAGAACATGTCTCTTCTTCAAGATATCCCGCTCACTCTCCGCCTTGGCTTCCCTGATGTTGTATTCCCTGGTGATATCCGTAACGAACTTTACATTAAACTTTGGTCGGGAGAGTTCCCTACTTCCCACACGCAGACTGCGCGCCTCAGCATGGCCAGCTTCGCTCGTCCCGGGCCATCTGCCCAGAATGTTCAGGTTACCATCGAGGTTCGAGATTCATCTGGCACTACAGTGGAGAATGCCATCTCCCTTGGCGCTGGTGAGCCCCCTGTGACACAGTTCCACTCGATAGTATTTACCCGCAATAATCAACCGACGTATGGCGAACTCATCAAGCTTCAGTTACCTCTCCGAGGTGTGCCTGATTGGCACCTGTTCTTCACATTTAGAAACAGGACCGGGAATCGTGCCATGGGCCCAGACAGAGGCTATGCATTTGCTTTCCAGCCTCTATTTCCAGGCCAAGGCGCTTTCTTGGAGGATGGTGCCCATACCCTTGTCTTGTACAAGGCCGATAGGCTGGCCCAAATCACACCAGAAATGTATCTTTCGTCCTCGCCTTGGGTTGTGCCTGGTCAACGCCCGGAGCAAGTGACGGCTTCCCCCGATCTCCAGAGACTCGCTCCTGCCCTCCGCGATACCCTCATCATTCGATCCTCTCTATGTTCCACGAAATTCACCCAGAACCCTGTATTACTCAGTCTTCTCAAGTGGGAGCAAATACCAGACCAGGAGCTTCTTTCGACCGTACTCAGCAAGTTCACCTTTGTTGGCGAAGGCGAGATCGTAAAGTTCCTGCGCGACATTTTCGACTCGCTCTTCGGTATCCTTGTCTCCCAAACGAACCAATCGGGCGAGATGGATCACCTTGTGTTCAACGCTCTCGTGACGGTGCTCGGCATTGTCCAGGATAGAAGATTCAGCAACTTCCAGCCCGTTTTGGACGTATACATCGAACAACACTTCGACTGCGCCACTGCGGCATCTCAGATTATTAGATCGATGGACAGGCTTTTGAGGAATCCCACCAGCACCGAGGCAGCGTCCCCTCTTAGAGCAGCGTTTAAAGTATGGCATTATATCTTCAAGTTCATCACTCGTGCTTGGGAGCTACAAAAGTCCTCGGAGCTTGGGATACCGGGCAGCGCAACCGCCGAACACCTCGAAACGACATTCAAGAAGGAGGTCCGGGCCCATCTAACGGAGGTCAATCGCATGATGGCGACAACGTCCCCGCCGTCTATCATCGGCACGCAGACAATCGCCCTGCAACACTTTACATCCATCTTGCCTGAACTTGCCAAGATACTCACCACCATCGAGCTCGTCACTGTCGTAACCAATTTTGCGAATGCGATATCCAACGCCAAGGGGAAGATTATCATCTGGCGGCTTATCATGTACCTGCAGATAGTAAAGGGGTTCTTGTTTGATGATGCCCAGTCGCGAACGTTGCTTGTTCAGGCTGTAGTGCTCTGGATCAAGCCGTACTTCGGCCGTTATGACGAATTCACCCAGACGCAACCAGGGGACTCGGAGAGCGTCAAGGATGCGTCACGTGTCAGCTGGATGGAGTCGGTGCGGTTGTGTGTGACCGTGCTCGCTGTGATGTTGGACAAGCTCCAGCAGCAGTTGGTTTCTTCGACGGTACTTTCGGACCGGGGATTGTTCAGGCAAGAACAAGACAACATAGAGTATCTGCTGATGCTACTACCCAGGTGAGCCTAGTGTCTGTGCGCAATTCCCCCGGCTTAGGATCTTTGTTAGGCTTTTAGATTCGTACCGAGAGTTCCAGAATCCTGCCAATCACCGTGCCATCGAGCGTACAAGGGCGTCTGCGACAGGCACCGCCACAGTACCCGTCGCGTTCCCCGAGTCGTACCCATTCTCTCTCCTGACGTCGCCTCCCAACACCCGCCGAAACTCTACCAGTGCGCCCAGCATTGTGGAGGAGCACACCGTCTTTAACCCTGGTTTGGGAGAGACCGCCATCGTCTTCCTGTCCCTCATTTTATCTGCTCCGACAAAGCATACATATAATTTCCTAGAGTCCAGCTACGACATCGAGGGCAAGGACAACTTTGCGGCGCTTCTCACGCAGTTCTTCAAAGTCGCGACGTCGATTCTGGACAATGACGCGTGGCCAAGCACGTGGCTGAACGTGAATATCCTGGCGCACAAGGTCTTGATCAAGATGATGGATCCCGTCGCGACGTTGTTGAAAGCCATCTTTGTCCCTCCACCGTCGGCGGAGGAGCAATTCAAGTCGGACCTTTGGCGCGACGCATTCTATATGCTGTTTAAACTTCTCTCGTCTGATCAACTCGTCATCGAGGACTTTACCGCGCAGGTACGTGCTTTGGACCCTCCTTGACTCCCGCTTAATCCGTGTAGAAACGTCGAGCGGTCTGGCGGCTTGGTGGTGATATTCGTGGCGAAGGTGCTGAGATCCTGTCGCGTCTCTGGGAAGCCCTCATATGGCCCGAAACGGCCCAAACAGAAGCACCACAAGGAGTGGGTACTTGTTCGCTTTCCCAGATTCTGTTGGTTGATGTTTTCCAGGGTCATCAGCCGGTTCTGCGCCCTCTCATAGGGCAAATCGTGAATCTATGCCTAAGCCATCATGACTCTTTACGCAACAACGCGGTTAACATCCTATTCGGAATGATCATCTCGGAATACCAGCAATTCGGTCACTTTGAGCAAATCGAGAACGAACTCGTGAGGAAGCTGGACTCGCTATTCATGTCCCAGTCCAAGGGCGACGACATCTCGCGCGCCTTCTTCATCGCGCATTTGCGGCAGTTATTTGAGACTGCGCAGGTGGACGACCCGCTCCGCGAGCGCGTGTCGACCTTTTTGGACTGCGTAGACGCGTTCCTCAAGCTCTTGCTGAGTCTTAGACGTCTCCCCGAGGGCGAAGAGTTTGCAGACGACCGAGTCATTGCCACGGTGCGCCCGTCTTCATGCCTCCGCAGACTTATTACTGACGTTCACAACAGCTGAGATTGATGAACTTTATTAGAGAGATTGGCCGAGAAGAGATGTACATCAAATATGTGCACCAACTCGTCAATGTGGGCGGAGCGTGACCTTGCTTTTGTATACGCTGACGCTCATCACATAACATCTATTAGGCACATTTGCAATCTCAAAACTACGTGGAAGCTGCGCTTACGCTCAAGCTGCACTCTGATCTCCACGAGTGGGATCTGTATTCCTTCGTACCTCCGATGGAAGACCTTGGATTGCCACAACAGTCCCAGTTTCACCGCAAAGAGACACTCTGCCTTCTCATACTTGATTATCTTGGTCTGTCCGATTAACCTGTGGATGACTTGGATTTTGACCGTCGAATGATTACAGGCAAGGGGAAAGCATACGAGAGTGCAATTGACATATGCAAGGAGCTAGCTAAACAGCATGCCGAAGTGACGTTCAACTAGTACGGTTGAGATTACCGTTTTAATTGACATACTCACGTTCGTTTGCGCACAGTACCCGCTTGGCAGAGATCCTTCGACATCAAGCAACTCTGCTGGAGCACATTATTACTGACCAACGCTACTACCCAGACTACTTCCGCGTGGCGTTCTTTGGCGAATTCCCAGACGCGATCCGTGGTAAACAGTTCGTCGTACGTCTATATAGGGCTGTTGTTATCGTCCGTATTTTTGATCAGTTACCGTCACCCAGTATCGAGGCTATGAATGGGAAAAATATGGAGCATTCTGTGAACGAATGCTCAACAAGCACCCCGGATCTCAGTTGTTAAAGACAACCGGAGACCCACCTGTGGATATTCGGTTCGGCACCGCTCAGTTCATCCAAGTGATTGCCGTTTCTCCCGAGCCGAACCGCACGCTACCGATTTTCACCTGTCCTGACGTACCTCCGGCGATACGAAGCTACTACGAACACAGGCAAGTAGCTTGTGCATCCGTTGAGAGACACCTGTATTGAGTCGTCGGCGTAGTTCGGTCAATGTATTCAGCATTACCCGCCCAATTACCAAAACAGGTCGGGACGGTAACGAAGAAGTGTGGCTCGAGAAAACGTGCTACACGACGGAGCAGGCTTTCCCCACGGTCCTGCGAAGATCTGATATCACAGAATGGGAAGTCGTGGAGATCTCGCCGGTAGATCACGCATACAATGAGGTAGAGCAAAAAACTCGGGAGCTCGATTTTCTACATCTGAGATACTCCGCGCTGGCAAAGACTGCGCAAACTTTCTCCACCAATGCACTGTCCATGACGCTGAACGATGCTGTGGACCCTCATGCAGACAGTATTCCTGGATATCGGGAGGCGTTCTTCCATTCGAACTATCTTGCTCGGCACCCAGACAGGGAGGAACAAGTTGACCGGCTACGGACTGCGATCGACGACCAAGTAAGTCTCAGAGGCATCCTTTCAATCGAGAGGGGAAAAAACTAATTTCATACAGATTCGCGTTATAGACAGCTGCCTCAAGCTCCATGGACAAATCTGCCCACCAGAAATGCTCCGTTTCCACCAAACATTGGAAGAGCTCTTCCGTAAAAACTTTCCCGAGGAAATTGGGCGTATAGGAGCACAAGGTGGTTTCGAAGACGCCCCACAGTCTTACCCACGCGTCAACGATCGATCGTCTCTTCACGAAAATGCATCGATGCAGCAATCTTTCTCATCGGGCGGCCAGTCAAGCCTGCCCGCGCTCTCCCTCACGACCAATATTCCGCCCCAACCCGTGTCGCCATTCGCGCCGTCCAGGGACCTCGGGATGAACGCACCATCTCCCGCCAAGCGCACGCCGCTACAACTGCATGCTGCGCATGTCGCTCGTCATGGTATCAACGGCGTGTCCACAGGGGGACGCCAAGATATGGGGAGCGAGGCAGGCACTGGATCTCCTCGAAATTCGCTGATTACCGTTGGCAACGCGCCGTCGGTGATGACCCCCTCGGGGGCATCGATCGTCGCATCCACCGTTGGCAGTATCAAGGGCCGTTTCCCCCGCTTTGGAAGCCTCAGGACAGGTCGAAAAGGGTGATTGGACGTTGTTGGCCCTCGACTGAAAAAGAATCAGGTACAGAGTACAGAGGTTTTTGTTGTTTTTGACGATACACACATATATATATCCAAGTAGGACGTGTTCGTTCGTGTACTATCTTCGACTTGGTACATGCTTGCCATCCTTTTTCTCTCCTTTGGAGTTGGTATCTCTCTCGTTTTTGAAATCTTTACCTGAAATTGTTTATTTCATTCATACCCTGGAAGAAATACCAATATACCCATTCAAGTTACACGACATGGAAAATGAAAGCAGGAACGTTAATGCACCAATTGCAAAAAGAGAAAAAATGCATAGAAACCACAACAGTCAACGGATAAGAAAAAAAGGGGGTCGTGAATATCGATACAGCGGGGGAGGGGCAAGTTAGATAATAAGTGAGAATAACGTAACACCGATTTGAACAGGCACGAACGAGGAAAAGGTTATGCGTGCTGACTCGCTAACACCCCATTGGTGTTGTGCTCTCGAAGCGTCTGAAACTCGAACGAATCAAACGTATTGAAAGGGAACGAGGACATGGCATAAATGTCCGTAGCGCCTGCAGAATCTGACGGACCGTATCCATAAGCGAGGGAATAGATGGGTTCATGCGGAGATATGAGCATGTCGTTGGCGGGTCGTGGCGCCCACTCGGTCCGATCTCCCCCAAAGGTAGAAGTATCACGAGCCGAGATGGGAGGTGATTGAGCGGTATACACGGAAGACTGGAGAGAGCCCGACGAGGGCGGGGGCAGTCCATAGGCCAGGTCTGAATCCGAATAATACCTCTGCATGATCTCCGTGGCGAGGTAGACGGAATGCAGCTGCTCTTCCTGCATTGAAGGACGACGCACTTCCGACGAATCCGGATTGCATTCGTTTGGGAATGATGGAAGCTGCATGATAGGGGACGCTTGAGAGACATACAATGCGTCCAAATGTGGTTCGAGCTGCAGCTGGGAAGAGTTGTTGGCATACGCACCAACGGCGCCACCCGAACGGGACCCGGTGGCCGTGTCTTGTGGCATCATTGAACTAAAGGATGGCGAGCGGACTTCATTCTCGGGTGGTGCGGCAGGGGAGGTACAGAGGGACTGCACGAACAAAGAGATTAACGATCCCGATCATTGTATTGTTACAACTCACATATTTTGAAAGAATCTTGTCCAGCGCATGAGACAAGAGCTTCCAATCAAATACCTTGACATCCTTTTCAATCTTTCGCGGCTTTGGCTCGGGAAAGTCCATGATGCGCTGGAAGAAAGACTCGAATCCAGGTCGGGTCTTGGACACGGTGGTGGGACGAAGGCCTTCCAAATTTCTCCGAATGCGGTTCTTCTCGTCGACTTCGAAATCTGCCACCACGAGGCGCTGGAGCAGATGAATGATATCAACAGAAGTTACACAGCATGAGTCCGTCTCTTCGCGATAGATGCAAGAGATAACAATATCGTCAGGGTCGTACTCGGCTTGCGAGATCCGTTCGGCGGAAACGATAAGCTTATTGCCGTCCTGCAGGCGCCGAAAACGAACGAGCCTGCGACCTGCGTGCAGCTCAGATTCCTCCCAATCAAAGCAAAAGTTATCGAGCGGGGTGGTGATATCTAGGATGACAGTTCGGGTGGTGTCCTCAGTTTCCGAGCCCATCTGGCGCGAGGCACGCCTCAGCGTTGTGCCGATGGACTGGGTGCGAGGCTGGGAGCCCTGGGAAGAGCCGTGCTCAGAGTCGGATGAAGGCGGGGTCTGTGGTTGGCTATAAGGGCTGTGACGCTTGGAGGAACGGTCCGCCCCGTCACCGGGGACGGTGCGGAGGCTGAGCCTGCGAGGCGCGTTGCTCGCGGTAGGCAAGACCTGAGGGTAGGTGGGGGAGAGGGGTGGCGTGGACGAATCTCCGGCGTCTTTGGATGTGATGAGACACGATCGAGGTTGAACAACATGACGGCACGCACCGACATTGTGATACACAAAGTCACCAAAGGTGACGGAATCGACGACGTGATTTTCCTTGTCGACGGCCTGGATCGTTAGTGGGACCATGGCACATGAAGACTTTTGCTTTGCAAAGGAAGGGGCATGACCGATGAGTTGCCAGCGGCCACAACCGGGAGGGTCTATCTCGTGGACCTGAGTGCTCACAGCACGCCGGCCGACGACAAGACGGATGTTTATGCCCATTGCAAGATCGGCCCTGCAAGAGAAGTTGACAGAGATGGGTGTATTGTGGTCGCCCTCTCCGGGTGCATAACTCATGACCCAGAGGAGGTCGACGCTCGAGCAGGCGAGACGGGTGGGACGGGTGGCTGGATCGCGGGTATTGAGATGCTGACTGGCGGTGGTGAGGGAGATGGGTGTGAGCGAGGACATGGTGGTGGAGAGCGAGGACGAGTTACCGTGGTCGCGATTTAAATTGGGCTGGTATTTGAATGTCGATCACGGGATGTCAAAAGGTGTCAATGGGACGGTTAGCGGGGTGGACAATGGAGACAGGATGCTAGACATGCTCCTGGGTGCTTTGTGATTTCCCGTTTTGTGTCAACAAGAGCACGATAGGATCAGAGATCGCTGTAGACCGAAAAGAGGCTGCACGGTTAGTCATTCCGCGTAATCGATCAAGATCAGTCACTCCGCGCAATCGATACGACCGAGCCCACCTTTTTTTTTTTTTTTTGGGAGACTACCTTCGCGGAGTTGGCCCTGTCTCGACCCCAACAAAACACGAAATCTCTCTTTCATCAAACGTAATCAGGACAATGCATCGTCCCTTTTCCTTTTCCGGAATGTCTTTCCCGTGAACCTCGACAGGGGCCTCAACCGTATAAACATGCTGCGTGTCGTGGTTCCCAGTGCCCTCCGTGTTCAACCTCCCTAGCGGGCGAGGCGGGTGCAGACATGCCCGACGATGTGTCCTGTATCTCCTTTGTTACCCATATTCTCGCGACCGGCGGGATGTGACCCTCGGCCGAGAGCACCCGCTGGCAGCTCGTACACCGCTCCACGAACAACCCTCGGTACGAAACAAGGACGCTCTACCATATTAACATGTGCGATGGAACCCAACTTCAGCGCTCACCATCAGAATTTGAACGGGAACGCGCGGATGCGATACAATCATCTTGGTAACATGTTGCGACAACCCTTGGAATGCTAAATAGTCCGATTGCTCGTGTGGCAGCTTCTGCTTCACGTCAGACATGGTGAACCAAATCATACTACCAAGGCATACCCTCTCCCTCGGTCCAAATGCGGTGACGCTCTCCACCACCAGCGGGCTCTCCAGGCCCACAAACATGACCGATATGTATGCGGTCAGGACGTCCGGTATGATAAAGCGGAGCACGACAGGGCCAGCAAGCCCACCGTGTGACTGCCAAGCGCCGCCTGCATTTGATGATGCCGCCTTGAGGTCGTCCCGAATCGTTTTGGTTTGGGACCAGATCGCCAGTTGGCACTTGGCCAATCCAGTGTCTGTCTCACCGGTCGACAACTTTAGTTCAGCAACGTTGCCTCGGTTGAATTCGCGCACAAACTCGATCAGAGACTCGGCCCGCATCGCCGGCGGATCGTCCTCGGGCGGGGCAAAGAGCGACGAAGATCGCGGTGGTGGGGGTACATACGGCTGTGGCGAGCCGACCGGAGACTGTGGTCGCCTGCCAAGATTTACAATCTCACCTCTAGCGTAGCTCGAGTATACGTACTTTCGTTTTCGCCCTTCTCTTCGAACAGACAAACCAAGTTCGGTTTGGTCAGCGTCTTCGCTAGCCCGCGCCGTTCGCAACGCCTCCTGCACCTTGTCGGAACACAACACCTCCACAAAATCCTTCAACGCACGAAAGTCGTGGGTGGGCGTCGAATTGAACGTGGCGGCAAACTCCCGGTCGATCGCCGGGTCGAACGTTGCCGGGAAATCGGCCAATGGCGAGGTGGACGGGGGTCTGAGGAGCATCGTGGGTACATGCCTAAGAGCCTGCAAGCGAGCATGGACATCTGACAGTGTCTGAATGCGGTCTTGGAGACTCGGTGCGGACGTCGCCATGTTTGGTGTCGTGTCTGGCATGATGAATGTTGGGATTGGGTGGCTGTGTTAAAAAAAACCCTGAAAAGGAACCAAATGAGGACATGACGGCGGCGGCGTAGCGCAGCTGGGAGAGCTACGAGAACACATATCCGTCTCCGCCGTGGCGTTCGACGTGGACCCTATCATAACGTTTCACTGAATATTCGACCGGCAGTCGCGGAATATTCCGCCACACCATCAGCCTATGCCCGCTGAGTCATGATTGCCGGATGACACCCGCTCTCGTCCTTCTCCATGGTTATTCCCATCTCTCTCCGTTGCCGATCGTGCTCCATCGCGAGCGTTACGCCCGACACGAGTGCGGCGCACCCTTCATTCAGAGGGCTTCATTTTATTTGATTGATCATGTCGACCATTATGATCGGATGCGGCACCGTGCTCCCGAAGGTAGCAGTCTGGGCAAGCGTTTGATCAGCGATCGGTCTGAATTGACCCACTTGTTACCCTGGGTGACTTCACGCCACCTTTCCATGTTTCATGCTTGATCATTTCTGTGGTCTGTCCCTTGGACCCACAGTCACTACCACATCCTGGACGAGTCCATGTGGTTATGTCGATATGCATCCAGCCGCTGAGCATGGGCGCAACCTCGTGTTCGCTGAAAACAGATCAGACCCACCATCTCGTTTATCTCGTTTGATACGGTGAGATAACGAACGGCACCCTTTCATCATCCTCTGCCTCCGTACTTACGCTCGTGCGATACCACAGAGTGATGTAAATCAGGAGAGTTAGGTTCCATCAGCCACACCAAAAGGAAGAAATCCAAACGAGAACTAAAGAGCTTATATTGCCAGACGTAAATGCCCCATGGAGATGCCAGTCGTCGTCACGACACGCACGAATATTCCTTCCGAAAGACATGGCTATTATCAGAATGTCTAGCTTATGGCAGAAATAACGACCAACATTACCTGTAACGAGCGCAGGGTTTTCGGTAATGAATTACCCTCGGGCATCCCCGAAAGCGCAGACAGGGACAAAGTTTAGGACCTACTGATACTAAATCGACTAGTGAGTCCGGGATACCGAGAAAAGAAACATTCAGCGAACAAGGAAGCGATGACCCACGTATGATGAGTCGTCGATCGCCTATGACCATGCATGCGATTGGCGCACAAGATCACGCGAACGACAAGATATGTGCCATTCGAACACAGCTAGCCCGAAGTAATTGCAACGCTAGCGAGACCACACCATTGCTCATCCATCTCACTAACCAAGAAGCATGCAGTCTCGGCGCCACCCCAGGAAATGCAGAAATTCGGTGTGTTGCTGAGAACCCAGCATTGCATTGCGTTGGTGCCTCGAACGCTTTCGTGGTCGTTCGCGCCACAGAACGTTATGGATGACCATTCCGTTAAGAGTTACCCACCTGCGCGCCAGTGAACCGCGTCCATTCCTCCAGTCCAAGTGAGGAAAGGACAGCCACTTCTTGATCTATCTGATAATGGATGTTTCCAAGCCACAGACCAGTGTCAGTGAATTCCCCATTTGACTCTTCGCTGAATGGCCCTGCTAGGATACTGTCATAAAAGTTTGAAATAGCAGTCGCCTGAGCCCCTGACGTGAGCTGCCGCATAAACTCTCGAAATTTCCCATCAGGTGGAGAAGTGTCTGCGGCGACGAGAGTCATGGCAGAGAGAATGTACGTCGGAAGCGATGGTGTGGTTTCCGTTGGGATATGAGAGTCATGGCACAACCGGTGGTGCGTATGTTGACGGTCACCACACCAAGCGAAAGATCGTGTTGTGGAGGGAATGGATTTAGTGGGCTTCGGGTTATCGGACAACGGTTGAGATGACGTTGAAGGGTCACTCACGTCAGCCCATGACTCTTTGGTCGTTCCGACGGTGAAGTTCTACATCCCAGCTCGACTCAAGATGGTCAGGGCCTGCCAAAGCCCCAAGTTACGTCGTAGGCCGAACGTTCAAAATCATTTCCGTTGAGGGGTTACCGTAACCCAGGGACCCTCTGAATCTGGAAGATATGATATACTTGTTGATAGGCGGTTGTCGGTTCACCGTATCATATCAGTCGTGGTCGTTCGACATTGCACGGATTTAATCCACAAGGCCCACTGCATGTAGGGTAACGGTCGGGCCTTGGGTGCCCCAGACGACGTTGATCAGCACTGTCGATATCCTCCACCTCAGAAATCCGGTAGTAAATCATGCATAATATATCCTTTCAGAAGAGATAACAATGGACCTGCAGAATATGGATCTGTGCATGTGGACATCATATTCAGATCAAATTGAAACGCACCACCTGCGTAGATCAAGTAGGAAACTTATGTAATCCACGTTTGCAGCGTGCAGCCAGCGTGACCATCTAGGACTCGGCTTATTCACATACTTTGTACCCTTCCTTTTCTTTACGGAACCACATTGGAACATCCAACGGCGGCGGCGCACTAGTTTTTATGTTACGGTCAGCAGGAAAGCATGCTACGCTGAACAGGCGAGTCAATTGAACGGAACAGTTCCGCAAAAATATGCTCAGTCTTGTATTAGATTCAAGTTCATTTCTTTGAACGCGCCACCAATGTCTGGGGTTCTCTCCTTGCCCAGGCCTTTGGTGGCCCATCAACCCATTTATTTCCGGTTCGCGACGACCGTGACTTCCAAGTCTGCTACAACTCGGACGACCGATCACCCCGTGCCACCCCCCAACCCACCTCGAAGCAAGAAGATAGAGCTCAAGCCCGGTCCGGTGAAGCCCACCACGCTTCGGTCAGACCTGATACCATCTCGACGACCCTTGCAAGACTCGTCTTCGCCCTCTTATTACCGTCCTCCTCGTCACACCAAGCCTCCTAAGCCCGTTGAAAGCTCGCTTACCGCGCTAGCCCTCGCGAAACAGGACATCACTTCCGCTGCTGAACGCGGCGTGATGGAACCACCACCCAAAGATGCCACACCTTTCAAGCGGTTCATCCATCAGGCTATCCAACTCTTGGTGTGTCATCAATTTTCCGCGAGAACCAAGTTAATACTCGTCTACAGAAATTTTATTTTAGGGGTCTCAAGTCGATAAATACCCACAGAAAACAGGTGGCTGCGATTTTTGCACGTGGAAAATCTGGTGGTGCTCTGCCTTCTCGAGCAGAGCAACGTTTCATTGAAACGTACAGACGGGACATTCTCAAGTCAGCCTCTTCATGATGGTTTGCGTCTGGCAAACTTATGTCATTTCTAGACTCATACCATTCATGGTAATCGTTCTCGTGGCAGAGGAGATCATTCCTTTTGTCGCCCTCTATGCTCCCCGCATGCTCCCTTCGACCTGTGTATTGCCGGGTCAACGGGACCGTATTGTGTCCAGAGCGCGCAATCGGCAGCTGATCGCACTGTTCACTCATCGTGGCGTGTTCGAAGCAATGTGTAAAGAGGGTAAGCAATCTGGTTTCATCTCTGCAAAGAGCGTGGACAGTCCGGGTGTGGTATGCAGGTATGACAATCATGTGTATCCTTGCCTTGCGCTCATCACCCTAAAGCGTCCTTGGACTACCAGCCTGGGGTCCGTCTTCCCTCAACGTGTGGCGGATACGCAGGCATCTGGACGCCATTGCATTGGATGACGAGAGGTTGCGACGCGAGGGCTGTGGTCGGCATTTGACGGTCCCAGAGCTTGAGGAAGCGCTCCTCGAGCGTGGAATGTAAGTTCAACGTTTCCCCTGACGATGTAACCCCAGCTTATGTCCTGATATAGGATACCGGAGTCGGATGGTCCTTCGGCAGATGCCATGAGAGCTCACTTGACTTGGTGGCTGGATAGTGCTGAGTTGTTGCCGACGGGTTCCGACCCTGTCAGCAGACGCTTGTTGATCCTCGGTCTGATTGGTTCCCAGAAGTAGAGCCGTACATGTTCCTCACACGACGTTAATCCTGTCATTCCTTCTGCGAGATTGATTGTATACTATAGTAGCATGCTAACACAGCTCTATCTTTGCGAGTCCGCACCTAAGATTGCAGATAACATAGTTTCTTGTGATGTAAAGATTAGGTCGCATTGGTAACAATTACAAGATGCATAGGATAGTGCCTTGCCGCTTCACCCACGGTATCCCTAGGTTCTCATGTCCGCAAGCCTGGGGAGTTATGGATGAGACCGAGAAGACATGTGGTCACCCACTCAACTCAGCAACGGCAGACAAATTATGGAAAAAGGATCCCATCCGTTCGCCGCAATGATCAGTCACCCGCTATCCAATCCCCCACTGGTGATCGGTGACCAGACCAGGGGGTCACCGGAAGAACCAAACCTCCGCTGCCAATTTTCAAATTTCTCGCACCCACACTTAGGTCCGTTGTGGGCAGACGAGGTCCCGACACTCGAACCACGGTCGAGCGTGCCGGGAACGCGACAAGAGCGACGCCACGCTCGGGTTGCGGACCCATGCTGCGTGATTCTCCCAACTGGCCTCTGCCCGTCCAGTTTGCTCGTGATAATGCGGTCGCAGCGGCGCGGCGATGCACAACGTTTGGAGCGCTGGCAGCTCGAGCTGATCGAGCATCGTCTCTAGCCTCTCGGGGTCTCCAAACTCGAGTATGTCCCTATCGAGATGGATGTCCAAATGGGCGAGGGATGGCACGACGATCCTGTGGCCATTCTGGGGCGGTGGTCGGAATCGGACGGAATACGGTGAGTGCGAGAGCATGAATGCGAGATGTTGAAGGCCGGAAAATTCTCGGAATAAGAGGGCGAGATCGAGGGTCATGTTACAGTCTATGGAGAGGTACGTTATGTGTGGCAAGATAGTAGGGGGAATGAGGCGGATCAGTGACCCATCTCCTTTGAACGCAATGCGTCTGAGATTGGGGGCGGTGAAAGAGACGGGCGGATTCGACTCCAGAGGTTCGTCAATCCGTCGAAAGGGGTGGAGTGAGATGACGATTGATCGTAGTGCTGGCAAGCCCACATGATTCATGAAACTGTGCAAGTACGTCCTATCGACGTTCAGGCATAAATCTCCTATATGAACGCTATGGGCGATCGCGAGCTGAAAAATGTTAGAGTACGACGCATCCCTGTTCCCGAAGTCGGTGTGCGGGGAACATGTGATGCTCATGCGGATAGGACGCATGCGGGATTGATCGAGCCACTGCTTCACCATCCGGACTTCGAGCTCGTAGTTCCACACGCCGCGATCGTGTAGCGCGATGGACGACCATAGCTCGGAGGTTCCCCGTGCGACGACCCGCCAGCGGCGACAGACGTGTGTCAGGACCAAGGGTGCGGAACGTGCGTCCGGTACGACGTACGGGTCGTCAGGTAGGCAGCACCGAAGGATCTCTTGGAGTACTTGGTCGGGTACTGCGCGCACAGGGCTGAGCCGTGCGCGATGAACGGACACGCAACGTTCAACTGCATCGCGTTGACGTTCGAGGAGACGCATCTGCGCTTGTTCACGCGCGATACGCATCCGACATTCTTCAATGTCTTTATCAAGTAATTGGAGCGTGGTGCGATCCCGAGCGAGTGCGTGCTGAGCCGAGACGTACTCGGTCGTGTGAGGTGGAGACATTGAGTCGACGATATCGCCCTGGACCTCGGGTGGATAAACATGATTGAATTTATTGATCTGGTCGGGTATCTGTGCGGGTATTTCCACGCGTCGAGTGTCTGGCATGACGAAAGATGCTGGCAACGAGGCTCAGAGGTCTGCAACTCTAGCTTCTTGGAGGGGACTCTGGGGAGGCTTACCAATATAACAGGATTGAGAGGTATGACCTGGGGAATATCCCACACAAGAGCATCTGTCACACCTTTTATAACGAAACGAGCGGCGTGCTACATCCGAAGAGACTGGGCTTGACTCACCGGCACCACCAGGCTACAGCATCGTGCATGGCATTCCATCACCATGCGGCGTGAATCGTCAGCGCGACTCCGCTCACCTCGGTTCGGGGCCAGGTTTACATACACCCTTTGCCGGAACTTGGAGGTGTTACACCTGATCCCGGGCATAGCCAATTTCCCTGCTTGCGCCGATGCGATCCAGCTGCGGTGGCGGATCACTGCTGGCTATCCTGACACGACGGCCAGTCACTAGAAAGTCTCAGAGGAACCACCTGGTGGTGGCTTATAACAGCGTAACATTAGGACATATCGAGAGGCTGACAGGATCTCGTGTTCTCGAAGATGATATATGTAGAACCTACCGAACAGAAGGTCACCCAAGACAGCGGAGATGAGGGCCAAGAGCCAAGCCAGAATCGACCCTCGTTTGTGATACAATCACTACCTTCCACATCTAGACACCACAGTGCTTGGCATAGCTGCGGACGAGAGCAGGCTCAAGAGTCAAGTCAGCACTCGATAGCTGACTGTCAGTGGATATTGGCAGCAGGAGGCTACGTGCTCGTATACATATGGTTAAAGATACGGATTGTCCTAAATGTCAAATCTACGCTCTTCCACCCCTCTGATGCCAGATGTCACAATCCGTCGCTCATCGAAAACGACGGTTCCCCGTTCGGTCGTATGAGTGTACTCAGAGACTGGTCCTGCAATCTCCGTCCCTTCCCCGCCTTCTAGGTCCCAGACCCATATTGACCCGTTGACACCAAGACTGACACAGCGGCCGTCTGCCAAAGAAAGCGCAGAGATAGGCCCCAACGGTCCATGGAGGTTGCGAACGAAACTGAGCCTTGGCGTGTGTGTCGAGGAACAAGGTGGCATATACAAACGATAAAGCTGAAGTTGGGTCGACGTGTGACTCGACGGAGAAACGTAGGGCGTTGGCGAAGGTGGCGAGCTGGAGGTTCCACCGCTCGACGAGCCTCCGTTGTGCACGGGGAGTGATTCGGAAGCGTCTCCGGGGGCAAGGACGACCCATTTACCATCTGTCTGTGTATCCGCGACCCATTTCACTTTGCGGCCCCACTGTGCGCGCATGAGCCGCAATTTCTCATCGTCTATCCAACCTTGAGGAACATCAAAGGCACGTGCCGAGCGTGTTCTAGTGACATTGAAATTAGCTAAGGAGAGCGGTGCAGCATCGGTCGTCCCAGAGAGAGTAGATGTGGATGTGACGGAACCGGAGGATGAGATAATGAGTTCTGTAACACCAACACTCCAGTGTGCCGGGTATACCGGGATGGCATACGCCAAGATAAGTTTGTACGACGTTGAGGAAGGCATGGCAGACAGGATCAAAGAGGTAGGGGGGTGGCTCGTGAACGAGGTGAGGGAATGAGTGTGGGTAATCGTGTCGCCCGTGAGGTCGTACACCATGAGCGTAAACGCGCGCGATAAGGTGACGAGTAACGGATGGTAGTATGCAGCGTGTATGACATGTGACCGGTGGCGGGGAAATGGGATGTAGGCCAGCTTCGGAGAGGGGCAAAATGATAAGGGGTTGTACTCGTAGATATTGAACTCCCCCGTCGACAGGAAGGCGGCGAAACGGAGGACACTATCATGTTCGGACGATTTGAATGACGGACGAGATTGGTCGATGGCTATGGTGGATATTCCCACCGGTGTGAAGGTAGTACTGGATCTACACTTGAGTGAATGGACCGTGCTCGGACGGGATCTCAGCAAAATTATAGGTTGGTGAGACACCTCTTGAGAAGCAGAGATGGTGAAAGTGCCAGCCAACAGGACATGGGAACTCAACGTTACTGAGAGGGTTGGAAGGGAAGAGGGTGGAGAACCTGCAGCCAAACTATCCACGACGCAGCGACCTTGATTGAATGGATAAGATAGCCAATGCAAAAGAGCGGCCGTGATAGCGCCCACCATTTCTCCAGTTCGAGCTTATGCGGTACATCCACTTCCAATCGAGACTCCCCGAGTCGTCCGCTGGGAGGGACGCACGAGACGGAAGCGCCTTTACCAAGCGACCGTCTAGTCTGTTGTAAAAGCCCCTCCCGCCCCGAAGGCGGGCTTTGCCAAAGTCTCTGACAAAGAGCGTCTTCCATAGCTGTCGATGGTGCGTCGCTCATGTTCAACATCCATATCTCTGCAAGGCAACATATGTGCAAGTACCTGACTGTCGCACGCCAGTCTGTAACAGTTTTTGTTGGCGGCCTGAACGGCACACAGATCCCTCGAGTCGAGAAACGAAAATATGAAAAGGATGAGCTCGTCATACAGGGCGTTGTCAAAGGACAAGACGACGTCCCGCACGGACAGTAAATGCAGGCCATGTTGACGCTTTGGTGGAGGTAGCGGGGCTGGGGACAAGCGTCGTTTGGATGCCATCGCAGCACGAGCCAGAGACGATACGGAGCTGACTGATACCATCTGGGAAAACCGGCCCGCGCGGACCGTCGACGACCCACCGGCCATCTCCGTACCATGCGTTTCCCTTGCAATGTCGCCCTCGAACGGCCATCACCAGAAGACTTTAAACTATGACGCGCCGTTGAAGCGTGTACACTGCTCCGTCTATTATGACTACCGCCAGTCATACAGCACGTTTCCGCAAGGTATTTATCCCTCTCGATCCCCCCTTTATCTCATCTCCTTCCGCCCGCCTCAGCCCTCTTACCAGCGTCCCTTCCGTGACTGGTACGGATCCCAACGACAATTATTTGGGTCTTGATTCCAACACGTCACCTCCCCAGATTCCCTCATGGCCTTAGTCAACATTGTTCTCTTCGGAGAGACAGGTGTCGGCAAGAGCTCCGTGATCAACTTGATTGCGGGCCAGCAACTCGCCAGCATCTCCCCAGACGCCGAGGGACGTACCCTGTCCTCGCAACGCTACAGCTTCGCCGTCGGTTCTAGGACATTCCACATCTGGGACACCGCTGGGCTAGAGCAGCCCGAGATGGGCGCAATTGGGTACATGGCTGCCATCGAATCTGCCCTCGCGCTCATCCAGCAGCTCGCCCAGAAAGGCGGCGTCGACCTCCTTCTCTTTTGCATGCGCGGGAACCGCGTCACCGCGACAACGCAGAGCAACTACAGGCTGTTCCACGAGGTACTTTGCCGGTCCAAGGTACCCATCGCGCTCGTGATCACGCATCTTGAACGGGAACCAGACATGGGGGAGTGGTGGACGCGCAATCTCGCCAGTCTGGAAAAGTACGGTATCAAATCCGCAGGACACGCATGCGTCACTGGGCTTCCGACGCACGAAAAATACCAAGAATCGAGACTGAACATGGAGCGAATGCTGCGCAGCTACAATGGGGAGGGAAAGTACATCATGCCTCCCGATTCTTGGTTCATCGAGTTTTTGCGGTTCTTTGGATTGTTCGCTCCCCCGAAGAAGGAGTTGAAGAAGAGGGAACTGCTAAAGCTCCTCACGAAACGCTGCAAGTTGAACTCAAAGGTGGCCCAGGAGCTTACGGAGAGGTTGATTCAGATGCGTACATGAAGGCGATATATTGCAGTAGAATTCACGTTCTTGTTGCGACCTCTAATTTGATACTTGATGATTTGATGATATAGTATTAATTTGCTTGTAGTATTACCGCAGTACTAGTTGTCTCCGTTTACCGCAGCGTTGCACCTTTTCGTCTTGTCCACGATGGCACCTTCACGAGGTCCACCCACGCTTCCCCGCAAACTATACAAAACTCTCAGCAGCCATCGCGGTGCGGTGCACGTTGTACGCTACGCTAAAGGGACCGCCAAATACATCCTGAGCGGCGGCCAGGATCGCACCGTGCGTCTCTGGAACCCCGACACCGGCGCCGAGATCAAATCGTTCGATGCGCACGGGTACGAGGTCCTCTCCATCTCCGTGTGCGTATTCCCGGACCACAACCCCGTTTCGTGCACTGGGCTGACGCACGCGGGGTACCAGGAGCCACGACAATGCCAAGTTTGCGTCGTCGGGCGGGGACAGGTCCGTATTTGTCTGGGACGTCGCGACGGGGGTGACGAACCGCCGACTGGCGGGCCATATGGGCAAGGTGCACACCGTCGAATTCAATGCAGACGCGAGCGTATTGGCGAGCGGCGAGTCCCCGTTCTATAGAGCGACAGCTTCTCTTACATTACTCGATAGGCTCATATGATACGACCGTCAGGTTGTGGGATCTGCGGTACGCGTACCTGTGCTTTCCATCCCTTCATTCCTCAACACGCGTCTCTAGATCCCAGTCCCGTGCGCCAATCCAGGTGCTCGAAGAGGCTCGCGATGCGGTGCAAGCTCTCCACGTCGATGCGACGAGCATCATCGCCGGCTCCGTGGATGGCTATGTCCGCACGTACGACCTCCGCAAAGGCGAGCTTCGTGCAGACTTTGTCGGGCGTGCGTTTCCCTTTTTCCTCCACACACGCACACTCACGCTGGTCTCCCTTACAGAACCTGTTACCTCGGTCGTTCCGTCCGCAGATGCGACGACGCTCTTGGTTGCCACGCTCGACTCGCACGTGAGGCTGTTCGACGCGGTGACAGGGAAGCTCCTAAATGCGTTCACGGGACACGCGCACACGTCCTATCGATGTCGCGCTTGTTTTGGCCACGAAGAAGCGAGCGTCGTGTGCGGTGACGAAAACGGACAAGTGTGGGCTTGGGACCTGGTCGACGTAGGTTGATGCTATGCTGGGTGGGTCAGGGAACTGATATCTTGCGCAGGCGGCGGTGCTGCAACCGAACCCTCCACCCAAGGTGCATAACAAAGTGATAACATGGACGGAGCACCATCCAAGTGAGACAGGGGAGATGATCACGGCAAGCGCTGATGGGACTGTCAAAGTGTGGAGACAAATATGAGAACCATACAATCGAGTAGACACCCGTAGGTACAAAACTAGAAGCAAAGCATAGTAATACAACGCGAAAGAAACGTTAGTGACCAGACCCGTCCATGACAGCCTTTAACCGTTGTCTGAGGATACCCCTCGTACCACTAGGCTCTTTGGAGTGTTCAGCGGCGGAGCCAATGCTCTCCCAGTCCGAGGTGCTGGACGCGGTAGGAGATGCGAGGCCGGCGGTGACCATGGAAGCGGTGTTCCCAGTATTGGTTGTGCTGAATGCGCCCGAGTCCCGCATGACGCCAAACTCGCCGGGACCGACGAGCTCGACGGTTTCTGTGAGAATCGCGATGCGAGTCCAGCGACGATACCTAGTGTACTTGCCCATGCCACCTTTGGAGCTTGCGCCTTCCCACTTGTTATCGCCATAGACCCAGCCCTCAGGGTCTGTCACGATGTCGTCCTCGTGAGCTGGGATGATGGATGGATCAGGGACGTGCTGATCAGAACTGGGCTTCTTGTCTCGCTCCGGGGATTCGCTGGGACCACTTGCGGAAGCGTCCCTTCCTCTTGCAGAACGCAACATACGGGTAGCTGTGCCGGTGTCTTCGGGTGTCTCCTTGTCCTTGGGTGGCGCCTTTTCTATTCTCCACAGACCCTCCTGACCCTCCTTTTTCACGACGACACGCCATTCTGGTTCCTCCCAGGTCCACCTGGCCAAACGCTTTGCTCTGCCGTGCTTTCCAACGGGAACATAAGAGGTGGTGGGAGATGGGAGGGAAAAGGTGGAGGGAGGAGGGAGGGGTGCTTGGGAAGTGCTGCACCAAGACGGGCGTTCACCGGGGAGAAGAGCGGCCGTCCAGTCGAGACCGACCCACCAGCGCTGGTTCTCGTAGACGGTGAAGAGGAAACGAAGGGGCGGGGACGGGCGCGGTGCAGAAGGGTCGTCGTCGAGATTCGACGCTGCACTGGTGTAGTCCGTAATACCCGAAGCGGGACGGGAAGCGTATTCGGGAGGAGGAGACCGCATCGGCTCGGGAACGGGGGTGCCAGAGAAGAGGGCACAAGCATTGTAGAACACCCAGCGGAGGTGTGCGCTACGTACGAGGGCAGCGCGTGCGTTGCGGGCCCAGCGGGCGCGGTGTATGAGGAGGAGTGTGCCAGAGATGGCGATGCAGATGCGAAGAGGCAAGAAATAGGTGAGGATAAGATAGGGGGGGTAGAGGAAGGCGGCGATGCGGAGGAGGGTTAGGGACGGGGGCGGGACGGCACAGTCTGGTAGAAGGGCGTGAATAACGGCGAGATCGTCGATGAGGTCATGAAGAGTTGACTCTGTCGCAGGCGGTGTCGGCGTGGGTTGGACGGGGGCGGACCAGTGACGCAGAGCGAAGACGAAGAGGACGGCAAATGGGAAAAAGAACCTGAGTAGGATGAGCGGGGCTACGACGAGGACGAAAAACGTACTTGAGGGTGAGGTCGGCAAAGAGACAGAGAGACCACCACAAGGCGAGCAACAGCGCCGACTCTTCCCATGGCGCCGACCACGAGAGCACGTCGGCGACGTGACGGACGTGGTGGATGAGGGGCGCGAGGGGTAGCAAGTGCAGCGTCAACGGCGGGGGGGTCGCCGAGACGAGGTCGACCAGCGTGGACATGACCGAGGAGAACAAAGTTTACAAATCTCACGCTGAGATCGTTCACGACGACGACGAGCAACGATGGAATCGACAGGCCTCCGTCGTGGACTCTCTGCACGACAAGTTCAGATGATTGCCATCGCTGGCACCATCGGGACGGGTCTCTTCCTCGGTACCGGCAAGTCACTCTCAGAGGGTGGTCCAGCCAGCATGTTCCTATGCTACGCCATCGTCGGCGTCGTCGTCTACATCACCCTCCTCCTCCTCGGCGAGATGGCCACTCAGTACCCCGTCGCAGGTACGTCCTCTTTCTCTTCCCCGTTCCTTGACTCACGTCGCTCAGGCTCGTTCAACGAGTACACGTCCCGCTTCTTCTCTCCTTCGTACGGTTTCGCCCTCTCCTGGAATTACTGGCTAAACGATGGCGTCTCCGTCGCATCCGATCTCACCGCTGCCCAGCTCGTCCTCCAGTTCTGGACACCTTGGCATCCCTGGGTTATCAGTCTCCTTGCTTGGGTCATCCTCGTCTCTATCAACGCGCTGCACGTACGCGCCTATGGGGAACTAGGTATCTCCTCTTTCCTCTCACCGTACGTCTCTCATCTCTCCTAGAGTATTGGCTTGCGTTCCTCAAGGTCGTCACCATCGTCCTGTTCATCATCCTCGGCGTATTGGTAAACGTCGGTGTGAACACAGACCACACCTACATCGGTACCCGTTATTGGTCCATCCCCGGCGCACCCTTTGTCAATGGTTTCTCTGGCTTTGCAAAAGTATTCGTCACCGCCAGCTTTGCATGTATATCCCTTATATCTCCGTGCTTGCTGTCACTCATTCCTCTCCAGTTGGCGGAACCGAAAGCCTCGGTATCACCGCTGGTGAGACGAAGAACCCGTCAAGAAACATGCCCAAAGTCGTCAAATTTGTCTTCTGGCGGTAAGATCAGCGACTCGGCCTTCTTCCCGTCTTAAATTCTTTCTAGGATTCTCTTGTTCTATATCCTGAGCATTTTGCTAATCGGTCTCAACGGTTCGTTTGACGTATACCCCTTCACGTTGTATTCATTCTTTCGGCAGTCCCATGGGATTATCCAAACCTCTCGAACAAGTCCACCGCTACATCTCCATTCACCATCGTATTTAAGTTGGCTGGTTCAAGTATGTCCTCTTCCCGTATGACAGTCGTGACCCTGATCTCCACCAGCCGTTGCCGCCTCTTTCATGAACACCGTCATTCTCACATCGGTCTTTTCTGCCGGGAATCATGCTCTCTTTGCCGGTACTCGCGTTCTCTACGGCCTCTCTGTCACCTCTCCCCGTAGACAAGCCCCTGCCATTTTCTCAAAGACCACTCCCGCTGGTGTTCCCATATTTGCTTTGCTAGCCACCAGTAGTGTCAGTGTCTTGTGCTTTGCGAGTAGCTATATTGGCAGTGGTCAGCTTTGGGGATGGCTACAAAACATCGTCGGTGTCTCGAATCAAGTAAGCTCTGCTTCGTTCCACCATACTCATTCTCACCGCTTGCAGATCGCGTGGCTGTCCATCGGTCTTGCCAGCTTGAGATTCAGGAAAGCCTGGATTGCCCAGAACCGCTCCGTGGACGAACTCAAGTTTCGTGTTCGCTGGACATGGCCTTGGGGTCCATACTTCGTCGTATGTTGCCCTTTTTTCATTTCTGATACACGCTCGATCCGTTCTAGATCATTACCGTTTCAGCGTTGATCCTCAGTAAGTCGTCTAGCGCTGTCTGGTCCGGTCTAATCCCTTCCCACAGTTCAAGGCTGGTCCTCCATCTTTCCGACATTTTCTGCTGTCGACTTTGTTTCGTACTACATCGAGATACCCATCATGATTGCCATGTACATTGCCTGGGTACTCGCCAAGAACATCTCCACCGCTAAACTACATGCAATGGCCCCAGGTGATCTCGTCCCGGAGTCCACCGACGAATTAACCCCTCTGATTTCCACCGACACCTGTCGTCGCGCACCAGGACAAACGAACATATATGACATTGTTGACATTTATAGTGTGGACTTGTACAAGGACGAACATGTGGAAGATGCTGACGATGAACATGACGACGAAGAGGTGAAACGGAACCTGCAGGGTCGGTCTGGGTGGTTGTGGAGGTTGTATTATTTCGTCGCCTAGGGTTCCGGCCAGGCTTGGGGTATTATGTTGACATTACCACATATTAGCATGTGCACGAGTACTTTTTGAGATTATCATTCTCGCTGTACGTTTTGCCGTTGCGAGTCACTTTGCCGGAGTGGTTAACGGGATCGCCTGCTAATCAGCAAAGCGGTTGGTCTTTGACCGCGAGTGTTCGAATCGCTCAGGTGACGCTT
>JBBPLR010000135.1:0-42179 GCA_038089915.1 Sutorius australiensis | reverse complement strand
GGCGGGAATGTGGAGAAGATAACGCTCGTGGACATGGTGGAACGATGACAAGTCGAGTGGCGGTGCGCCGGTTATGGTAAGAGCTTTGGAAAATAACAGGCATCAACAAACGACGCGATCACGTGGTTAACAATGTTATGCTGCGAGCAATAAGTACCATGACGAATCCATAACTTGATAGCTACTGATCGTATTGTGTTGTGAGTAGATGAGAACGCGAAAGTGACAACCGATCTGACTATACTCGAACACCGAGCACCAATATTTGCTTGGCCACTGGAGTCGGTACCAGTACAGCTCTGTCCTTCGTCGCTTGGCACGCCCCAGACTCCCAGACTCTGGGCATTCTTCTTCCCGTCTATACCGCTAGCAGGCATTTCTCCTGTCATGCCTTCTGACTCCGCGCACGTTGGGTCCATCACCCAGAACGGTCGACGGCCGTCTTCAGCCGTCGCGCGTTACGCATACTCGCCTTGGTCGTAACTCGTTTCGAGATACATCATCCTAGCAGAAAACAGGTCAATTGGATGATCGGGTACGTGACGACCAAGGTCACGACGCCTACCATAACGTCCACCAAATATTGTCCTTGGTATCCCTGTCAAGATTGAACTACAGAGATTAGGTGTCTTGACTACGTCCTTGCATGTTTGGATTCCCCACAACTTCAGTCAAGGTTACTGTGTACTAACAGCATCCCGCTTGGTGCAGAGTCACGTACGTGTCCCAAACCATTCGTTCGAATTCAATTTACAGGTTCGAACATCTGCTACGAACGCCGACAAGCGAACTGTGGGCGTGGTCAAGGCATCCGCACCGCTGGTGAGTGGCGTGAGTCGACCGGCCGCCAGTGTGTTGCTAGATCGTGAGGCCAGGAAAGATCGCGCCGTCCAGGTACTCCACCCACAAGGCGTACAATGACCTCGACCGCACCGCATTCTCCTGGCGCTACACTCATCTGTTTAAAAGACTTTAAGTCGTAATTCTGTCCTTGGTAGTAGGAACTCGATTCAACTTTCGACCGTGCTACCTTCTTGTTCGGAGTGCGAATTTCGCGTAGTAAGCGAATGAGGGGCTGGCACAACTTGAACGCAACCCATGATGTTGATCAATAGGAGTCTACTCGAACAGCAGTCGCCGCTATTCGTTTGGCCAATCCAGTTTTGTATGGGGGCGACGCTGATCACCTACGTGGTGTCCCTCATGACTGGGAACGTCTCTCAGGTGGACAGGGTCTGGACATTCCTCCCCACCATCTATACTGCCTATTATGCCTTTCTTCCGCTGTGGCCCCGCACTTCGCACGTGCTGGGCTTTCCATACACCCCTGCGACAGTCGACGAGTCTTTCGCGGGCACCTTTAGCCCTCGTGCGTTACTTATGCTTGCTTTGGTCGTAAGTTGCCTGCGTATCCATTAGAGGCTGGGTCTGACTCGCTACGAAACAGGTTACTTGGATGATTAGGTATGGGTGACCCCTATCTATTTCCTTAACGCTCAGCATGTTACTCACAGGCTCACATATAACGCATGGCGACGAGGGCTTTTACAATTGTAGGTGTTATTCTCAAGGAGCTACAGGGAATTGACATGTCTTGCGTAGCAACGACGAAGACTACCGTTGGCAGATCGTTCGCGAAAAGATCCCGCCTTGGTTGTTTCAGGTTTTAAATTTCACGTTCATCTGTAGGTTGAGCAACCGATACGGGTGCTATACTGATCACGGGGTTTAGCTGTGATTCAAAATATTCTCCTCTTCCTTCTTGGTGTTCCGGCAAAGATTGCAGTCACCGAACCACATACGAGTCTGGTTGTCTCTGATTATGTTCTTGGCACCCTTGGGTTCCTCACCGTTTTGACCGAGTTCATTGCGGACAATCAGCAGCATTCGTATCAAACGTTCAAGCGTTCTGGCAAACTGAATCCGAATGAATGGTATGGGGCACGCATTGCCTGGACGAAACGGGATGCCGATAGGGGATTTGTGACGAGGGGTCTGTGGGCGTGGTCGAGGCACCCCAATTTCCTCTGCGAGCAACTCTTTTGGGTATGTCGTACATGTATGCAGCGTGACTCGACTGACGAGCGTCGTTAGATCATCATCAACCTGATACCGCTGGTGTGTCCAGATGGACCGTGGCGCCAAGAAAGGCCAAGTTCGCTTGCATCGCTGGCACCGATTCTTCCAAGCCTCATGCTGTGTGCACTGTTTTTATCGTCTACCCCATTTACGGAGTCGATTTCGTTGTCCAAGTATTCGGCGTACAAGGTGTACAAGCAGCGTGTTGGGATGTTTTCTCCCGTGTACACGCTGATGTGGGGTGCGCTGCTGAGCATGCAGGGAAAGCGAGGAGAGGTGGACGAGATCTTGTTTGGTCAAACCGCGAAAAAGGTTGAATAGGACATGTACATAAATCGGTTCTAATCGGTTCGCTCTTTCGGCCGAGTCCGTAGTGATTTAAAAAAGACGGGACTAAATTTGACTCTACACGAACACGATGACTTTGATCGCATCGCGTCTTTCTTTGCGCTCTCTTCGCGTTCTTGCTCGTCGTGCACCTCGTTGTACGACTAGCACAGCGTCCTTTTCTCTCCTCGCCCGCTCACCTGCCCTTCCCCGTCCCACCGTCCAGGTAACATTCTTTTGCAAGAAAAAAGTGTTGCTTTTCTGACTCGTAGCCAAAGACTCCCCCTGCGCGTGGCATCAAGACCCTCAACTTTGCGGGCACGGACGAGGTCGTCTATGAACGCAGCGACTGGCCCCTTTCTAGGCTTCATGACTACTTCAAAAATGACACCCTCGCCCTCATCGGCTATGGTTCGCAAGGACATGGCCAGGGTTTGAACGCTCGTGACAACGGTCTCAATGTCATCGTCGGTGTCCGCAAGGACGGCGAGAGCTGGAAGCAGGCCGTCGAGGATGGTTGGGTCAGTCGTCCCTTGATTCGTTTCTCCTCCCTCCTCTCACCCCCTACATAGATCCCTGGTGAAACCCTCTTCCCTATCGAAGAAGCCATCAATCGTGGAACGATCATCATGAACCTTCTTTCCGACGCCGCACAGTCACAAACTTGGTCTACTGTCGCACCCCTCATCACAAAGGGCAAGACCCTCTACTTCTCCCATGGTTTCTCCGTCGTGTACAAGGATGATACCCATGTCATTCCTCCCCCCGATGTCGATGTCATCCTCGTCGCTCCAAAAGGCTCGGGTCGCACCGTCCGCACCCTTTTCAAGGAGGGTAGGGGTATCAACTCTAGCATCGCCGTCTTCCAAGACGTCACTGGAAACGCAAAGGAGAAGGCTGTCGCGCTCGGTGTCGCTATCGGCTCTGGCTACATGTACGAAACTACCTTTGAAAAGGAAGTCTTTTCTGACTTGTACGGCGAACGAGGCGTGGTATGTCCCTCTTTTCATGTTGTCATTCCTATGTGCTCACTGAGTTGGGTAGCTCATGGGTGCCATTCGTAAGTCCCCTTCTGGTGTTGTAAGAGACTCTCTAAAGTGACATAGAGGGCCTGTTCTGCGCACAATACAAGATTCTCCGTGCCAATGGTCACACACCCTCGGAGGCGTTCAACGAGACCGTCGAGGAGGCTACTCAGTCACTCTACCCTTTGATCGGTCAGAAGGGGTGAGTACTCGCGTCTATATCACGCCTTTATATGCCAAACAGCCCCCTTCCTTTACCAGTATGGACTACATGTACAACGCTTGTTCCACCACCGCTCGTCGCGGGGCACTCGATTGGGCTCCTGTCTTTGAAAAGGCAAACCTTCCCGTCTTTGAGAAGCTCTACGCGAGTGTCAAGAATGGCACAGAGACTCGTAAAGCCTTGGAATTCAACGGTCGTTCAACATACCGTCAAGATCTTGCCAAGGAACTAAAGGAGATTGACGACCAGGAAATCTGGAGAGCTGGTAAGAGAGTCCGTTGTGTAGCGTTACAGTGCAGCGCTCAATTCACGGTATCTAGGCAAAGTCGTCCGTTCCCTGCGCCCTGACTACAAGGCTGAGTAGATGCTCGATAATATACCGTTCTTGGCTGTTGTTTTTTCCTGCGCTCTTTCTGAGCGGAGTTGCTTCCTGCTTGGATCCAAAAGCACCATCGGTGCAGTTAATTCCATGAGATCATTGCATGTACAAGTACTATTATTGTGAGGGAATGGTATTGAACAAATTATGTCTTCCGAATTTGTCGTAAACGGCTCTCGTTCCAAGACGTCTTCAACTGAGGCCTGAGACTTTGCGAGCTTCGAAGGCTGAGTTTATCATAAATCACATCCTCTGGCCGAAGAACCCTATGGACAAGGACAATCGCGACGATTTCACGTTCGCCAAGCTCTCCGACCTAAAGCTACCGCTGACCTTTCGGATGTACGCACTCGTGATGGCTGGTGTCTTGACGGCTCATGTCTGACGAATCCATTATCCAGTTCGCAACTCGAGGGCACAAGACCACGAAAGCCGATCTCGGATGTACTAGAGCATCCAGAGCTGAGATTCCACGGTGCTCAGTCCTCGTGGGGCCATATCGTTCTCCCTTCCTCGCTGCGGGACTGATACCCGCAAATAGGTCGCTCTCCGACCTCTATGTCACTTGTCAGCTCGTAGCTGACAACAAACCTCTGACGATTCCATTCAGAACGTCCTTCAGAGCGTTCAAAACCAACTACACGTATGTCTTTCCTCTCAGACGTACCCACCCGCTCACGCACCCGCTCGGAAGCTGGAACGAATGGATATCGCTCCCAATTCGATACTGTGATCTCCCGTTGAGCTCGCAGATCACCTTGACGGTGTGGGATATAGGCAGTCCACGCGCGGCCGTTCCGGTGGGTGGCACGACGTTCAGGCTGTTTGGCAAGAAGTGGTAGGTTAACCCCTTGTTTTCGCGTCTTGCGTTCACCGTGATCCAGGACGCTGCGGAGAGGCAAACACAGACTTTTGTTGTGGCCTGGGAAGGAAGCAGATGGGTCGATGGACACTACTACACCCAGCAAGCTGGGCACGCGGGACGAAATGGGCCGGCTGGAAAAGGTGTGTTCACTTTCTAAATCCATTCGGCTTATAGCGGGTATACCGCAACTACTATTTTAGCTCGTGAAGAAGTATGAACGGGGAGATCTCCCAAAGTCGGATTGGCTTGATAAGATGGCATTCCGGAGGATGGAGGAGATACATGCTGTGAGTGCTCGTTCAGGCAATATAGGGTTGGACGGCTAATTTTTATAGGCCGAAACTGCAAAATCTGACAACATGTACTTGTACATTGATATGCCTCGCTTCGACTTTCCGGTAATATTTAGCGAACCAGTTGAGTTTGCCAAACTCCAGATAGGTTTTATGAGATTGACGGGACGCTGGACAGGCGGTCCCAAATACGCCGTCGACGTCCACCATATCAGCGAACGTCTCACAAACACCGGCTGCACCTGTTCTTCCACCCTTCTTTGCGACTGATCCTCACGTATGGGCTGTTCTGGATCCTGAGATGGAACGCGAAAACCCCGTAGAGGATAAACACCGTCGCCTCGTCCGGAGCCACCGGAGCAGCCCATATGACAGAGAACTCAAACCGAATGCCAAGATCAGGGATGAGCTAGGGGTAAGCATCTAGCCGCACGCCATTGATATGCGTCTTGCCAACACCTTCATCTTAGGAAATCCTCAGCTACCCTCCGTCACAGCCTCTCACATCAGAAGAGAAAGACTTGATTTGGAAGTTCCGTTTCTATCTCGCAAGAGACAAACGCGGATTGACCAAGTTCCTCAAGTCGGTAACTTGGAGAGATCCTTCGGAAGTGAAACAGGCCGTTGAAGAATTGTTGCCGATGTGGACGGAGGTGGATACCGATGACGCCCTGGAGCTCCTGGGTCCCAACACGGTGGACTCGCGTGTGAGAGCGTTTGCGGTCAGGCAGCTGAATCGCGCCGACGACGATGTAACTATACCACCTCCCATGATTGGTGAATTGCACTAACGACATGTTTAGGAACTCATGTTGTATCTACTCCAGCTCGTTCAGGCGCTCAAGTTTGAGAGTGCCGCGAGTGACCAGCGATCATCACGCTCAACGACGAGCGCGATATCGTACGACGACAGTGGACTCTCCGACTTTCTGATTAGTCGTGGGGTAAAGAATCATGTAATGGGCAACCGACTGTATTGGTACCTCATGGTCGAAGTTGCCTTGGAGGACAGAACGGTGGCGAAAATGTATGGCAGAGTCGTGTTCAAGTTCTTGAGCAAGATACTCGAGGTGGGTACATGCACTTTCATGGTTGCTCGATGTTCATGCTCGGTGTAGTCGGAAGGTGGCACCGAACGTCGCGAGCTCATGCGAAGACAAGGCATCATGGTCGAGACGCTGGCAAAGCGGGCAAGGGAGATCAGAACCTCGAAAGACCCCCGCCCGAAAAAGATTGAGAAGCTGCGCTCGTTCATAAACGACTCCAAGAACGGTCTCATCAACATACCTCCGCTACCTCTGCCGCTGAATGCCCGAATCGAGATCATCGGTATCAACGCGGAAAAGTCTTCCGTGTTTAAATCCAACCAATTCCCATTCCTGCTATATTTTCAATGCGTGGACGGTTCGGAATACCCAGCCATGTTCAAAGATGGAGACGACATGCGACAAGATCAGCTTGTGTTGCAGCTTTTTACGCTCATGGACCAGTTATTGCGGAAGGAGAATTTGGATTTAAAACTAATACCATACGACGTCCTGGCCACGGGTCCGTTGCAGGGTATGGCGCAGTTTATCCCCAGCAAGACGATAGCAGCCATCGTCAGTGAACATGGAACGGTGCTCAACTATCTGCGTGCGAGCCATCCAGACGAAGGGAGCGTGGGGACGTATGGCGTGGAGCCGAGCGTCATCGACACGTTCGTTCGCAGTTGCGGTACGCGTTTCCTGGTTGCATGGCCACGGACAGCCGTTTACCAAGCTGTATAGCTGGATATTGCGTCGTCACGTACCTACTCGGTGTTGGGGACCGCCATTTGGACAATCTATTACTTACGCCTGATGGTCCGTGTCTCCTTGTAATCATGCTTCCATTAAAGCGCGTGCTGACGATTCATTCTACGCAGGACATTTCTTTCATGGTACTATCCTTGGTATATCTCTCGTAGCGCACCGCTGAGCTGTAACCACCCACAGTCGATTTTGGTTATATTCTGGGCCGTGATCCCAAGCCATTTCCGCCTCCCGTGAAAGTGTGTAAAGAGATGGTCGATGGCATGGGTGGCGCCCAGTCCACGCACTATGCACGTTTCAAGAACTTTTGTTTTACAGCATTCACCATCCTGCGCAAGAGCGCCAATCTCATTCTAAATCTGGTTGCTCTCATGGTTGACGCCAACATTCCAGATATCAAACACCGTGATGTGCACGAACAGATCCAGGAAAAGTTCCGTTTGGATCTGACGGAAGAGGAAGCCATCAAGCACTTTGAGGCCTTGTTGAACGAGACGTCGTACTTTACGGTTGTGCTTGATCGGATTCATGATTTGGCACAGTATTGGAGGAGCTGAGAAGTGTTACTTGTATGCGTTGGCAGGATCGACCCTGTATGTTACCGTTGTACCATGAACCATGTCTCTGGGTCTTGATCACATCGCAACGCAGATGCACCCCCGAGTAGATCGTGTGGTTTTTGGGGAAATATGAATACGATGGATTAGTACGACTATTTTTTTCCGGACCGAGGTGCTACTCGGAGAAAAGTGTACCCGCGGGATTGGCGAAACCCTGGCCCTGACTGAAGGAAAGACGGAAGCACTTGATAACGAAGCCCGGTCTACAGAGGAGAGCCCGAGCGGATCCCAGTTGGGAGAAGGAAAACGGGCACCTGGTTGGGGGGGAATGGAAGATAGCACAGTGACGGAAAGGTGAAGAGAAGGGGAGGAATGAGGCAAACGCCCCGGACGAGCAGGACAAAGCTGCAAAAGGAAGACTCCCCCATCCAAGGATAATGCTTTTCCAGTGGCAACGTCGCCCCTCGGTGTGCCAGGATGGTGTAAACCATTTCTATCGTCTCAACAAGTATCTCGCGAGGGCTACGATGAAGAAATCGGGGGAAAAAAGAAAAGCGAGCGTCATCAATCATGGTTGTAAACGCGATGAACGCGCTGCTGGAGATGGCACCACAAGATGCTCGTGTCGACTGAGCATCGGCTCAAGCGCTCACCGGCGGAGCTGTGGCGTAGAGTGATACCTCCCTTGTCTGTCTTTGCTATCATGCCCGCAGCATGCTGAGAACTTTTCCGTTCGAAGCTCATGTAATGTGGATCCTCTGCATACCACCGTGGCACCAAGGTGCACTGGCTTAGGGGGTGAGGATGTTATAGCGGCCGTGATGTACAAACCGCAGGTCACCGCACACGATCACAGTCCTGTGTTTGTGAACGACCTTCGAGAAGGCTACCATTGGGGACTGCGACGAACGATAAAAGAGCTGTACCGTCTAGTCAAAGACGAAGAACTTGACGTACTGCACATGCTGAAGCTTGACGCTAGAGAAGGTCCGGTTGTCCTTATCGCAAGGACATGCCGCACATCTGCCAAAGCGGGGGAGCCAATGTCACGGGACCAAGTTCCCAATATGACAAGAGTTTTGATACAAACAACGGTCAAAAACCCGACCGCGAATTTCCAATGGTTTACGGATCAACGGCCTCGACGAGATGCCAAGGTAATATTCCGATAAAAGGGAAAAAGTGACTTCGAAGAATCTCACCAGGAACTTGCACACACCACAAGCACGAGGATTTCCAATGGTTTTGTCGGAACAGCGGTACGGCGAACGAAATCAAGAACATATCATTAGCTGATCAACGCTCGTCGACCGAGTCATTGCCTTTGAAACGCACTACTCGGCACACGTGGATAACTTCATTGTACTGTCAGAGTTACTGCGAACGAGTACCTGAAATCTGTGACCGGCATGGTGAAATACCCTTGCCGGTTTCACAGACTAGGGTATCATTTTTGCGTGGCGTTCTCCGTCGCTCAGAATCGAGTTCCATTGACCGGTTACTTTGGACAATCCCCAACCTAGCACGCTTGCTTGCTCGATCGTCCGGGAAATGAGTCATAGGCCAAACCTCTGGAGTGCCCGGCGGTTGGCTAGATAACCGGAGAACATCAAATAAGATTCCCAAGATGTACGATCTGGGGCGGTCGGCGAAAGTCAATGGCTTGGCCCCGCGATTCCAATGAATTTCTCGTTTCTACCAACACCAACACGTTTCCTGACATGTGGCGTATAGCCAATGTTCTACCAATTCGTGGTCATCGTTGAAACACCGGTATTCAAGGTCAACAAAGCGACTCGCAAGACTCTAGAGCGGAACTGCCTTTGTTAGCACCTCTAATCCACGAAGGAACGGTCGACTTTGGACCTGGTCTGTTTGTCAAATCAGCATCATCATCATTATCAACGCCACCTCGAGGTCTCTGGAGTTGGCTCCATGATGTGAATGGTTCGTAAACCAAGACACTCCGTCTTTCTACGGCATCTTTGGTATACACCATCGTATGGTCAAGATTCACCTTGTCTTGAACATACCAAACACTGCATGGTTTGGCTGGCGCCTCCCTGGAACATATCGCTGATCTGATCTTGGTGACTTCAATGTGGTACCGCGGCGGTCGTAAAACGCAGGCGAAACCAATCCCCAGCGCTTCAGCGTCCATCCACGTCCTCGATCAACATTATGCTTCCTCAATATGGCATGAACAGCAACGGAGTGCTGTCATGTCGCCCCCAGGTCTGCCAACACCAATGGCCGGGCTGCTCTCCGGTGCCAATGGATATCATCTCATCTCCTTTGGCCTTCACACGTCCATCCCTTCGCATGGCCTGGAGGGCACTCCATGGCGGTTTGTGAGCGCATAAATATCAAGGGAGTTCCTCCGAATAATGCATCTGCAGTAACATCCACATCACTCTACTCGTCGTACACCCATAGACATCATGGTCCAGGACTCGCGTTTCAACAATGACTTTACGGACGCGGTAGGCCATCGCCAGCTCCAAGTGACGAGAGGCAATACTGACTGCGTTAACCCAGGACGCAGAAATGCTCGTACACCTTGCACAGTTTGCACACCAACCCCAGCATCGGTTCCATACATGTGGCTGGGTAACGGGGCAGGTCGTTTGTAGCGAGCTTGTTCGGGGTCACGACTTTGCGGAGCATCTCCGTACCCATCACGGCGTCGTTGGCCCGGACAAAGCACCGCTGAGGTGTTGCTGGGTCAACTGCTTTGCCGACATGAAGAAAGAGAGTTTGACGAGGCACGTCCAAGAGAAACACCTCGAATGGAGGTATCCATGTCCGAACTGCCCGGAGCAGTTCACCCGCAGCTACACAATGCACAACCATGTGTTGAGAAAGCACTCTGGCAGCGGTTGAGTACTGTTTCTCCGTGAGTGACTCTTGTTATTCCGCCGATACCCCACCTGACACGTTCTTCCAGAGACGTATATCTGGAAGTCCGATCTGTAGGGCTCTTCGACATCGTGGGATAGCTATACCCTGACTTCTGGATACATTACCTGAAAACAACTACTTTGACAGATTTGATGTAGTGTTAATGTGTATACGTCTACTAATCCACCTCGTGTACCTTATCATTCCCACTAATAAGTGCGTCCCTTGGCAAGGCATCGGACTCAGTTTATTGGCCAATACTCCTATCAAGTCGGTTGTCAATACATAGTCAGGGTTCGCCTGCCTGGCAACCACATGACGATCGGTCAGCGAATCTCCGGCTACTACGTCCCTTGGCAAGCTGTGCTGCTCACATGATGGGCCATTTATGTCCACCTTGTTCGTAAACCATCCCGGAACGCGCCAACGAGACCTCCAGATGGCTTGCTGTGTCCCTGGAGGTTTCGGCTTGTACCGACCGAGCAGTGCGGCCTTCCTCCACGGTTGTGAAAGTGCGCGAGGACAAACACCGCAAGGTGCGTTTATCGTCAAGCTATAGCTTGGTGACTTTGGCTCAATTCCATAGATTTGTCGGTGGACTTGGTGAATATGCTCATCGTATACTAGCTCAACGGATGCGATGACACTCCGGGCTTTAATCAATCCCAACGCTCACGTCAATACCGGTTGTATGTACGCATCAACCAAATTAGGACCATCAACTTTGGCAGTTTTGTCCGGCTCGTAGCCGGAAAACTTCACGGGGATATAAAGCACATCCTATCATAGCCGGACTCATCCGCTGTGATCGTAGCACCCCACTCATCCACCTCAAAACTTTTGCCACTGCGCTCCTGATAACCACTTGATGAACTCGGTGGACCAGTTCTACATGTCATTGCTAGCCAGCACTAGTTCACCATCGCGGTGGCTAGATGCCACAATGCCCGGTCATCTAACCCTCAGGGCGTCGTTCGCCCATCATCACAGGTGAGACTCGTCTTTCAGATACTGTTCAGCGGCCTAGAGCTGAAACGACCCAGATCCTGTCACGTAGATTCGTCAGGGGTCTACGACACCACGTATGATCATGATCTCGATAAATTTTGCCAATCATTAGATTGGACCCCACAGCGTGAGCAGTGGCTCTTGTCGGAACGAAAATAGATCGTCTCACAGGATGCACAGGGACTTGGCATATGGAATCTCATCAGCTCATTGGTCGACCATGTTTACCCATGATATCCGACCCCGAACTTGACTCGGCAAGCGGAAGTATGATGCCTCTCCTTGATATCCCGGATCTACCACCGGTTTCGATCGATTTCAGTAACCCATGGCACGACCCCAGTCCGTCGGTGGGGTGCATCGATTCTTGTGATCCTCTTATGCACGAATTTGCCATTGCGGAACAACCTTGGGGCGGCATGAATCCATCCAAGGCTGGCTCTGGATTATCGACAATTGCGCCGGGCCCCCACGAACATGTAGGCCACCTTTCCTCGCGCAATCGAGCAAGAGAGCTAAATCCTTTGTAGCCCGTCGATTCCATTCCCAGATGTCAATGGTGTGCCGACGGACCCGGATCGCCGTGCAACGAATACCTTCTTGCAGAGGATAAGCATTCCGTTGCCCAACATCTCAGCAAGGCCCACAACCTTTTTCCATCGGGCGGAAAATTGACACAACGGTGTCTTTGGCTCGGATGTGACAAGGAGCTCAAGCAGGAAAGCATCGCCCGACATATCCTTGCCGTACATCTGCACGTCACGATAGCGTGCAAGGTCTGTGGGACGTCCTTTGCTCGACAGGATTCGCTTCAGAGGCATATGAGGAATTCATGTGAGGCTGGTAGAGGGGAGCGATAGTCGTGTACACCTTATCTGTTCAGGATCTCTGTAGACGATTGTTTACGTTGGGCCATTGATATCAAAACACAATTACCTCCCATCAATCGACTTGATGCGTGTTGATAGTTCGCGAGTGGTACGTGCAACGAGGTTGAAGGGTACATGGTCACTCCATGACAACGAGGGACGACTTCCATTGCCATGTAGACTTCTCGCAAAGTGAAGATTGGCCGTTCTCGGTTCCACGTCAATTGAATACATATATCCCATCTTTCCCATCAGAACGGAGGAAAGCACCATACCGACGGCGAAGTCACTCTGGTGAAAAGGGTATGGTCTAAACGTGTTGTTGGCCAAACTTTAATACTCCGTTAATTAACATGCGACGCCGACAGCATTTTCCAAAGCCTGTCTTCCACCTCTTCTATTGTCTGCTGTGGCGTGTTAAGGCTGGTCATGAAATATGCCACATTGCCCAGCGTCCTGTAATGAACCCCAAACGGCGCCCCACCGGGGGCGGAACTAAGAGCACCGTCACTAGCAGGACTGTCCATCGGTCGAAGCAAACTTTGGGCGGTGTGGGATGCGTAACCTAGTAACCTAGTTTCGGCAAAGCATCACACTAACATGAGATTGAAATCCTTACCAGCGCTATCGTCTTTGAACTTGATCACAAGAACCGTGCCCAGCGTCATTGCTTCGTCCACGATGTCGAGACTCGAGACAGAACGAACAAAGCCTGGGTCCCAGAAGCTCCAGACCACGGTTGATTCTGGCGGTGCACCGCAATCCCATTTCTCCCGTGCCGATTGCCACGCGTCTCCTTGAGATAGTTGCTCGATGATATCGAGCGTCGTGTTTGCGGTTTGACAGCCGACCGCGTGCGCTGTGTAGCTATGACCATGCAACAGCGCGTCGACTTTGGATTGACTATGGAAAGCCTGGAACACGCGCTCAGAGGCGAGCGTCACGGAAAGAGGAAGGAGGCCGCCAGTCAGGATTTTTGCATAGACGGCGATATCTGGATGGACACCAAGGATGGGCCTGAACGATTTCATACCGAGGCGATACAGGCCGACAAAGACCTCATCAAAAATGACGGGAAGAGGGTTGTCAAAGAGCGACTTATCGCGAACCGCATCGACCAGGACGCGTTGGAAGAGCGGATCCACGAAGATCATCCCCCCCGCACCCATCACTATTGGTTCTAGAACAAGTGCAGCCAGCTTTCGATCTCCCTTTTGACGAAGCGCACACAAGATGTTCCTGACGTGAGCTCGGTAGGTGTCGGCCACTGGGGAGCCGAGCCTGCTCTCGACATCGTATACAGCGTGAAGGTCGTCGAATCGGATGGAGGATGGCGACGTAGAAATGGGCGATGGGACAGTCACGACACAGTCGCCGTTTTTGATCGAGACTATCGGCGGTTCGAACCAGAGGCCTTTGGATTGGTGCCATTCGCATGTATATACCCCTTCTTCCGTCGCGTCCATTGCTCCTATGGTATCACCGTGATAGCTTCCCTTCAGGCCCACAATCCAAAGATCCTTTTTTTCCGCGGGTGAAAGTTCCTTTTCGTTGATCGAAAATGATCGTAGAGCCATCTTCAGAGCAACCTCCATGCCAGTCGACCCGTTATCGGTGAAAAAGGCACGCGAAGCCCAACCTTTACCGGGTCCTTCGTGTACCAAACGCTCCGCTAGTTTGAGCGCAGGGACATGAGTTGCTTGAGGAAACATGACGTGCCCGTACCGTCCAGCAGCGTTCGCTGCGGCCAATGCAAGGGAGGGATTCGCGTGTCCAATGGCCTGGGTCCACCAGGAGGCAGAACCATCCAATTTTGGAGCAAGAAGAGATGATGGTTCTGAAGACGATTTGTAGACACTAAAGAAGTCCGCCCACGCGCTATCGATCACGGTAACATCCAGTTCGGATTGCACCAGACCGTGTTGTACGAATGGCCACCAAATGGTTTCTAATGTCCGGCGAGGCATGGAATTGAGCTCCTCAATCCGACATGTGTGACGTTCGTCCAAATGGCGCAGAGCACGGAAAATATCGCTGTCGAGACTCCTGGGAACTAAATCGGCGTAATAGGATTCCGTCGTGGAGATGTCTTCCCTGACAATTCCTTGGAGAGGGGGCGGAGGGTCCAGTGATGCGACATGCACCCCGCGTTCAGCGAAATAAGGAACGAGGTATTCATAGTTCCGAAAGTAGTCATCACGAAAGAGGAGGATCGCATCCACGATGTATCCGCGCAAAACGAGCGACTCGTAGGACGATATTGTGGATGATATCCCGCCCAGCTTCGAGTCTCCAACCAGGACCGTAGGAAGAAACAATGGACGATAGCTCTCGAGTTGTGTTGTCCCAGATAAAGTTGGACTATGCACACCTTCAATACCCGTCAGAAAGGATGGTATGCGGATCCGATACCACCACTCACTCAGGAGTGAGTCTCACCTCCAGCAGTCTCTACATACATATGACCCGGCTTCTTTGTCCGAGCGCACCCGCGGATGTGTTCGGCGACCGCGTTGACGAACGTCTTGTCGGAGGGAGCAGAGGACTACAAAGATGGTTTGTTGGAAGTAAAAACTTTTGCTGGCAAGCATCTCACCGCAACTCCCGACCTTTGGGATGCCATCCGAACTGCAAGATGAGGACTGACTGGATCCTCGTATCGGAACAAGCAATGGGTATTGAGCAAATGTCGGTTCGGTCCAGCATACCGTTTGATGTGACTGATACAATATAGTCAGTAACGCTTCCAATTGGACTAGCAGAGTCCAGCCAACATACACGTCGTCGGCGTCCTGCGGGGCTCCCGTACTGACGGGTTTCAAGTAAAACGCGTTATTGTTTGAGAGAGTGGATGCGCGAACGAGGGCGGCTGTGATAATGGTCTTGCCAACGTCGGTATTTGCTCCAAATACCTGATGAACGCGAAGGTGCTTGTAGAGATGGCTCATAATTAACTTCCGGTTGAACTTGGCAGAAACGGTCACGGTTGGTAGTAAATCCGCACTACAACCGCATGCAAAATGTCTCTACTATGGGGCGCGCGTCCTACAGCTAACACTATTGACCATGCAGGAATGCGGACGGACATGGGCGCTCACTCGACGTGTTGGCCCCGGTTTTTATCCAAAGATCAACTCGGTTCTGCAACAAATGCCCTATCGCCTCGTCAATCAACGCTCAGTGGATACACATGACCAACATGCTGTGGTTCCCCTCTGATATACGTACTGCTGACTATGGTACACTTATCGCACCTCTTCCGGACCCATCGCTTATTTATGTAACTGAAATCAGGAATATAAACTAACACGTCGTGACGCTAGCGTCTAGCTAGCTGAGCTGCAGACGCCGTCGCCACCATGGTCCAGGACTCGCGTTTCAACAATGATTTTACGGACGTGGTAGGCCATCGCCAGCTCCAAGTGACGAGAGGCAACAATGACTGTGTTAACCCAGGACGCAGCAATGCTCGTACACCTTGCACAGTTTGCACACCAACCCCAGCATCGGTTCCATACATGTGGCTGGGTAACGGGGCAGGTCGTTTGTAGCGAGCTTGTTCGGGGTCACGACTTTGCGGAGCATCTCCGTACCCATCACGGTGTCGTTGGCCCGGACAAAGCACCGCTGAGGTGTTGCTGGGTCAACTGCTTTGCCGACATGAAGAAAGAGAGTTTGACGAGGCACGTCCAAGAGAAACACCTCGAATGGAGGTATCCATGTCCGAACTGCCCGGAGCAGTTCACACACAGCTATGCATTGCAGGGCCATATACTAGGAAGGCATTCTAATAATTGAATGATACTCGTTTCTGTGAGCGGCTCCTTGTTATTCCCTTCACGAAGCACCGTTTGACGCGTTCCTACAGAAATCCATATGTCCTCGGATCCAACTTGTATGAGTACTTCGAGATGTGGCGTGTATGGTCGTTAGACACGGCTCCTGGAAGAATCAGCTCAAAAGGGCCCTGTCTATAGTGCGATGTACATATATATTGTGCCAATTGGCTTCATATATCTTATCAGAAAGGCTCCAGACTCGCGTGACCTCGGTTTCCAGGGATCACAGCACGCCAACGCGCCAGCCAGATGGCGATCGGCCAAAAGCATCTGACGCTGGTTCTTTACCAAGCTGTACAAGTCATTGACGTGATTGGCAGCGCGCCATGGACGTACGTTTGGGACGCTCCAACGTTCCTATGGCTTGCTGTGCACTTGGAGTGCTCCCTCCAGGGTCGGCGGGATGTCGGGTAGTTCATCACGCCAGAATTTCACAAGTTGCTCCAGCCGCAGCGTGACAGGCTGCGCTGTGTAACCCTCGCTGGAAGAATTCTCGACAGGGTGTAATACAATGAAATGACACCGACTTGCGTCCAGATCAGCTTTGTGGAAACAACCATAACCATTGACGATGAAACCCAACTAGCTTAGATCCGTACTACCACCGCCAATACGAGAGCGGGTTTCCTTGCGGGCAAAGCATACACATGCAAAGTAATCTATGAGCACAATAAAGACATGTCCGGATGTCTTTGGGTGTTGTACTATGAACGTATAGTAAGTGATGGAGTAGAATGGTCAACAATACACATCGCGAATGTATTCCCGTGCCCATGGTCCAAGTTCGTTATCGGCCATAGTGATAGTGACACCACACACAGCAAAGTGCCGAGCGACGCTTTCCCTGGTCATGGCGTCGGCGGGGCCCACATACGGGACGTAGCTGATTTGAGGAGAGACGCTAAAAGCCCCTCTCCTTAGGATATTCTCGTATCCTCCTAGCTCAGAGAATAGCTCTGTGACAACGGCCATGAACTTCTGGCGGGCCTCGCGAGAGTCAGGGTCACTGGGGAAGACCACAGGGCGAAGGCGCGCGACCGTTCGACTCGCTCTCATGTCGGTTGTGAACGGCCTCCCGTCTGCATCACGTCGGATGCCTTTGGGACAAGAGCTCGGATTGGCCGCGTAGTACGCCACCCAACATTCGACGGGATCCTCTAAACGAGGGTTGTTCAAGGGAGCGGGAAGTTTGGGGATCGAGGTGGGATGCTCCCAATCTGGAGTACGCCAGGTGGATAACAGGTAGCGCTGGACTTCTGTCTTTTGCTCCCTGGGCGTCCTGTGAGCTTCGGAGCACAAAGCCTTGACTTTGGTCAAGGCTTGATAGTTCCCGGGTTGGTGAGCGGCCTTGATGAGCGATTGAATTTGCTTGATGCTCTTGGCAGGCTTAGTGGGCTTGTAGGCTAGCGGAACCGCCAGCTGCCAGCCCTGGGAAGGGTGTTGTTCTTCAATGAGCGACTGTGGCACCAGATCATCATCGTTCAAAGGTTGTCCAGCAGACAGCACGGCTGCAAAGGAGCGAGCAGCCACGCAGTCCGGAAGCTGGGCCTGAGGGGATGCGGGGGTGGTCATTGGAGGTGAAACATGCTGGGGAAAGAGGGATAGGAATTCTGGTGCGGAAGGCTGGTTTGGAGAGGTATTGGTGGGAGACGCCTGGTCGGGTAGCTGAGGGAGCTCAGGCGGGGTTGGAGCAGGGCCCGCGGGAGGGAATGACTCCTTCACGACGGATGGTGTCTCCGCTGCGGGAGGCTCCGGGAGAGGAGCAGGCGGTGCGCAGGCAAGCTTAAGTTTCTCCTGGAGCCTCTCACACTCGGTGCGGGTGGACTCTAGCTGTGCACGGAGGGAGAAGTGCTCTTCGCGAGCTTGGTTGCGCTCGAGACGATAGCGCTCGATGCTGTCGCGGAGGTCGTGCTCCTCCTCCTTTTGGCGTCGAACGCCCTCGGATATACCCTTGTTGTAGACATCCTCGCGGGCGCGCTTACGATCCTGGAATGCGATCTGGAAAGCGGGCTGATGCGGGGAGTAGCTCGCATCAGCGACGTGTTTCATGTACGCCGTGCAGACATCGCAGCCAGACGGATGTACGATGCCATAGTCCTCGAGGAACTCCCATGGCGACAAGAGAGTTGGTATGCCACGGTTATCTCGGATGGACACGCGGAATGGCTCGTCGTTGCTGGAGAGCGGGTACATTACTACTTTTCTGTACGCAGGTGACTTCGCGCGTTGAAAAAGAAAGCGCACCAGGCGAATAATGGAATAAGATCTGAACAAGGATATAATCTGAGTTACGAGGACAATTCTAACCAAAACGTTGCATCGCGTTCATATCCTAAAAAACACGTGCCTGCCTTGCGGACAACGCCTGGCTTTGTTTGTACTTGTTAGGATCCAAAGCCTTGTTTATACTTGTTTATGCAGTGGCTTGCTATCACCAAACCTTAATTTTAATCATTTCATCTCTCATCCACGACTCATCCCCCTCAACGACGTCCACGATGGCATCGAGACCTACCGTCACCGTACAGTCTACTTCAGGAGGTAAGTGTGACCCCAGCTTATCTCTACGGCTCTGATCTATGCCCCAGAATCGTCCAGCTCGCTCCCACTCCCCGCGGTGTTGACTGCTCCCATCAGGCTCGATGTCGTCGCCCAGGTCCACAGTCAGTCTCATGCTTGTCCTCTCGGGCTACCCCGTTCACAGCCCCCCAGAGAGCATTGCGAAGAACAAGCGTCAGGCCTACGCCGTGAGCGAAAAAGCGGGCCACCAAACATCTGCCGAGTCCTGGGGCACCGGTCGTGCCGTCGCTCGTATTCCTCGTGTCGGTGGTGGTGGAACACACCGTTCCGGACAGGTACGTCTGTTTCCTTTTCCAGTTCCCTGCTCCTAACGCTCGTCCCAGGCCGCCTTTGGTAACATGTGCCGTGGTGGTCGCATGTTCGCCCCTACCAAAACTTGGCGCAGGTGGCATGTCAAGGTCAACCAGAACCAGCGTCGCTTTGCCACCGTCTCCGCGCTCGCTGCTTCTGCCCTCCCGTCCCTCGTCCTCGCCCGCGGTCACCGCGTCGAGCAGGTCCCTGAGATTCCTCTCGTCATCTCCTCCGCCGTCGAATCCTTCAAGAAAACAAAGGAAGCCGTCGCCCTCTTGAAGAGCGTCAACGCGTACACTGATGTCGTCAAGGTCTCCAGCTCGCGCAAGCTCCGCGCTGGAAAGGGAAAGATGCGCAACCGTCGCTACCGCCAACGCCGCGGTCCTCTCATCGTCTACAACGAGGATAACGGCATCGTAAAAGCGTTCCGCAATCTCCCCGGCGTCGAACTTGCCAACGTCAAGAGACTGAACCTCCTCCAGCTCGCTCCTGGTGGTCACCTTGGCCGCTTCGTCATCTGGACCGAGGGCGCCTTTGGCATCCTTGATCAGGTCTTTGGAACTTTTGACAGCCCGTCCGCCTTCAAGAAAGACTACGTGTAAGTGTCGACAGGCGTCATGTATATGCCTCTCTGATTATCGTATGTTTAGCCTTCCTACCGCCAAGATCACCAACCCCGACGTCACTCGTCTCATCAACAGCACTGAGATCCAATCCGTCGTCCGTCCAGCTGGTCCCAAGGTCCAAAAACGACCCTGGACGCAAAAGAAGAACCCCTTGGTCAACAAGGCCGTTCTCTTCCGCATGAATCCGTACGCCAAGGTCCTCCGCAGACAGGAACTCCGTGTGTATCTCCTCGTCTGATCTTGCGTCGATGCTCATCTTTCCATTCCCAGTCCGTCAGGTGCAAAAAGAGAAAAAGGAAAAGAAGACAGGGTCCGTTGCTGGCGAGGCATTCCTCAATACCCTCTTCGCCCCTTGAAGCAGCTCAATAGTTGCTCGTTTTGTGTCTCGTGTTTCATGAGTTTTATGTGTACTTGCAAAATACATGACAATGCTTGTCACACTCGATATTTCGAGAATGTTATCAAACTTGGGTTCTGGTACAAAACGGATCCAAGCATCGCATAAAATGTGTCGAATCTGGGTCATATATTATTACGTTGGCAAAACAACCACATAAAATCACGAGATGTCGTGTTACAAGACAAACATAACAGAAAAACTCAGGTCTTTTCCGTGAATTCAAAGTGACCCTCGGACAAGTTGTTAAGCTTGTCTTCTTCCTTGTCAAGTTCGCGGACGGAAAACCAGAAGACGACCCCAGTGATACCCGCGAGGATGGCGACGGACGCATAGTTCCAGATGAGCAAAGGATCGGTGGACAGCGCTATTCGAGAACGATGTGGTTAGATCTTGGAGGACAAATTGCCCTCTTGGTTACTCACAGACAAACGCCTCGCCGATCGCAGAGGAGAGTGCGGTCTGGAACAGGAACAGGGACATGACCAGCGACCGCATGTTCTTGGGTGCTTTGGTGAACGCATACTCGAGCCCAGTGATAGAAGCGAGAATCTCGCTGAAAGCAATTAAAACATATCTGGTCCAATGGATCCGTCAGTCTCCAGGCAATAAATCATCGGCTGTACTGCTTACGATCCGGTTTGGATCCAGACGTTCAGGGACGAGACAAGCGGATTCCCTGCAGAGTCTACACAGGTGCTTGCGTAATGGCCGCAGGGGTTCGTCTGGTGTATATTTAGCAGCCTTTCGGGGGTTCGAGCACACGAAAACACTCGCCTTGTAAATGTAGTACTGGACGACGGCTGCCCAGATCATTGCTGCGGTTCCAGTGGCAAAGCCCCAGGCGACCTTCTTGAGGGCGGTGAATCTCCAACCCCTTCGTTGGAGTGCAGGGTATATCTGAGGAAACGTTAATTTGGATGACAATATGACTGCAGGCTGGACTTACCAGCAAGTCGCAGATGGGGATGAAAATGATAAGTGCGAAGGGGTCCAGGTTCGAGAGGACATCATTAGGCAGCCCATGGGTATTCATGGTAGCGGCCTGCGAGGTCAGATTGTTGTTCAGCTGATTGTAACACAGCCCTGCACATATGGAACGTCGTGAGCGCACTTGCACGGAACAAAACCTACGTACAGTAGATCGGGTACCACAAAAAGACGCTGCAAGCCTTGAAACCACGCCGGACCTCGTCGACCCAGTTGTCGTCAAACGTCATCCACTTGGGCTTCTCGCCGACCACATTCGAGGGCTTGGCGCTTTCCCAGAAATCGGCGGCGGTCAGTTTTCTGTAGCATGTGATAGGATTCCAACTCCAACGGCCTCGAAGAGCGTATCGCCAAACACGCAGCGAAGTGCCCAGTACAGAGCCAGTCGGAGGAGAGACACGGTATCGTCCGTGACCCAACCAAAGGAAGATAGGCGAGATAAGAAAGACGATAGTCGGAAGTGTGAATGCGAGCCAGTAACCCACAAACTAACGCCGTGCGACGCTTAGAGACGGTCCCCGCGAACGAAGAGAACGCTCACCTTTTCCGCGTATACCATACCAATTTGCCCAACGAGCGCGCCAATGTTGATAAAGAGATAGAAGTACTAGACCGCTGGGATGAAGAGATGCATATGAGCCGCGACGGGGAACACATACCATATAGATTCTCGATGTCGTCAACGTAGGGTCAACAATAACGCGCTCACCGGATTTGGTGGTAGAAATGAATAGTTTTGTACGTCGGTATTGTTCAGCAACCAACGGCGAAATGTTAGACTTGAACCCGCCAGTTCCTGTGCCCGTGACGATAAGAGACAATACGAACAACCCCACTGAAGCTCTGCCGCCAATGATGCCCGGAATTGCGGATATGATCATGATGATGTGTCCAATAATCACCACAACTATACTCCAGCAGATGGTCTTGTAACGTCCCCAATAAGTGTCAGCGATGTATGCGCCACCGATGGGACAGATATAGGACCTGACGTTATCGCATGAGCGAGATAAGAATAGCTGCGACCATGTGCATACCAAAATTGGTAGAACGTCGTCAGCCCAGTGGACATCTGCTGACCGCCTCCGAGGGCACCAGACTGTCCATTCAACCCGCCGGCACCGGTGTGAGAACCCGGTGGGAGTGGTTGCTGAATGAAGTTTACCTATGGAGGGGAGCCTGATCAGGCACGCGCAAAGAACGGCGAACACGATACATCAACTCACAAAGACCGCAAATGTACCTTTCGAATGCATAGCAATTCAGCGCAAACAGAAAAACAAGGGAATGAATTCTCATACCGTAAAACTATGAACGCCAGAGATGAGAAGGGAGTTCGTTTCAACAGAGGATCGAAACACGTACCGAAAAACGCTCAGCCAGCTCAATGACAGCGATCACTGCCATCGGGTTTGACTCAAATAAGTGCGAGAAAGCAAGAGATCACTCACTGTATGCAGTCCATGGAAGGGCATCGGAGACACGACGGAGGGTCTTCAACTCTTCTTCTGTGGGGAATTCGAGTCCCTCGTGAGCACTATCAACATCATCATCAACGGGCGATAGATCCTTTTTCTCAAGGGAGGGAGTCGACGAGGCATGATGGTCCTCTTCTGTCACTGCGGAGGAAATACCGCGATCAGGCTCTAGACCGGCCATTCGAAGAGTGAGGACAAGTCCAAGAGAGAGCGGGGCGCGGTCGACTTCTTTTCTCCACCCTTTAAAGTGACGCCCATACTTTCCGAGTTCCGAGATATAATAATACCGTGTATCTATCAAGCGGTCGTTTGCACCAGTGACGTCCGCGTTGATGAGAACATAATGGCCTGGTGTACCTTGGCCGGCCGCTATGTTTCGCCGTACGGTTCACACGGAATCGGCTCCCAGCCATCAACTGCCTTATCGCCAGTGACAGCGGTCCATGTGGTAGCGGTAACCTTTGCGTTGCGAAATGACGTGATCATACTAGAAAGCGAGTAAAACCAAAAATAATGGCGTGCCTTGATCATGTGTCCAACTTAATTTCGTTTCTCATGGATGACGATGAGGGATGCCTGGTTACACTACTCAGATAATCCACACGACGAAACCAGACGTCAAGAAAAAGACAAGAAACGTCAAAGCGAAGGCGAAACGGTCAGTAAACGAAGCTCGTCGATCGTCATGTCCGACCGTCGTGGAGTAACCTCGAACGGAAATGGAAGAGGGTGACTGGACCGTCCGTGAAGGTTCTGTCAATTCATCACAAGGCAAGATAAGGTCAGCAACCCACATAGCAATGCCGCTCGTCCATCGCGGCTCAACACTAATTTCGTTTCCATCGGTGTCCCTCGCCCTGGAAAAACTAAACAAGGCGAGCATCCCCGATATTGCATACCAGAGGGATGCATCGGCGACATGCCGTCCCACGCATATCCTGACATTCGATGGATCAGCTCGGCACGTGGGGGCACTTTAAAATGTGACGACCTTCTGCCAAATCCAAAAGTGTAGCCCACGTCGTCTTGATTTAAATTCCCATCCTCGTCCAAAAATCGTTCGGGAACGAAATCAAAGGGATTTGGATACCTCTCTTCATCGTGGGTCATCGCCCTGGGTCCTGCGTTAGTCAAACAAACGGTTAAGCCCACCTTGGACACACCAGATGTTCGGCATCACAGTAGCCCCTGGGTTCACTCAACACAGATAAACAGGAAATCCGATGAAGAGCATTACCTTTTGGAATATAGTAACCCTCGTATTCATCACTATCCGTAGTAGCATGCGGAATCGCTAAGAGGGGATAATATGGACAAACTTCGATTAGATGAGCATGACAAGACGTACACAAGGGTAAGATAGGGTGCCACCTCAGCGTTTCTCGGAGGATGGCATCAATATATTTCAACGACGGTCTGTCTGCCCATGTCGGCAGCCTCGAAGCCCCAATCGCGACATCGATAACGTTCTGTGCTTTCTTCTGAACTTCCGGAAAGAGCACCATTGCAAGAATGAACACCTGGAGAGTCGACGCAGTCTGCAATTCACATTAATCGCAAAGCACTAACTCAGTCACTAAGATACTCACAGTCTCCGACGCAGCTGCAAAATACATGGCGTTGAAAACAAATCAGCACGCTTAATTACACACGACTCACCTCCAAAGGCAGTTGCCGAGGCCTCTTTTATTCCCTGGAGCCAGTATGGTTTGTCAATACCCTTGGCTCTCATTCTATTCAGGGCGTCGGAAACCATCGATAGACCTGCAGTACCCTCCTTCTAGAAAGAGGGTTCAAGATGACTCGCGTGCGGTACGAAAGAGCTCACCATTCTTTCCAAGACAAACTCAAACGGAGTATCTACCCATCCCTTGCACCACTCTCTTGATTTCGCGGCTTTCGTCTGAATTTTCATTCCGGGAACCCAAGAAGGGAGCGATAACACTAGTTGGCAGATGAGTACAACACTAGTGAACAGGAGAGAAAACTTGCAAAAGGGAAACACGCTAAAGAACGCGGCCACTTCGGGTCGGACCTCTTCTACAGTCAATTTCAAGGCCCTGCCGACGACATCGACCATGGGGTCGTCCTTTGGCTTTGTCTCATAGTCGTAGAGAGCTGACATAATAATGGACGAGGAATAACTGTTCCGGCGAGAAATTGAAAGAAAAATCGGGTCCAAAGAGCAAACCACGCACGCATGGAGATGCTCGAAGCAAGCTTCCGAACCTGGTTCCTCAAGGATGGCCAACAGCAACTGACGTGACTTGCGGTGTTGCATCGGACGATACTCTGGGGAGACATCTGCTCTAAACGTTTGATGAAAAAGTCTCCTGTGCAGCCGCCATCTGTCTCCATAACGCATCAAGACAGTATTGAAGTCCACGCCGAACCTATGGATAACATATATCAGACCTGGTGCGATGAGATGTGCAGAGTCCATACAGCGCATTCGTCGGTGTTTTGGGCCGATCAGAATAGATATTGGATCGCTGTTCCAAGAGCGCCCTTGCGATCCTTTCGGAGTTGATCACGATGACTTCAAGGTTGAAGAAACTGGAATAGACAATATCACCTGTGAGGAACGTTAGCTTCTGCTAAACGTACACGGATAGACCACTAACCGTAAAGTTTAGCCCATTCCGTGTAAGTGAGCCATGGGGAAGACGTATTGATACCCACATTTCCCACTAGTGGAAGAGGGGCTGGGCCGGGCGGCAAAGGCAGTACCCGTTTCTTCTTCCGGGGCCGAAGATAGCCAATGTCGAATGCAACAACACAAAGGACGGCGACGAGGCAGAGTTGTTGCCAGTTCGACGCGGACATGAACGAAGAGGCGGGATCGTACTACCCACCGATATTTGTACTTGCACAAATAATGTGATAAAAAATTTCTTCTCGATATTGGGTCTCGTAAAGACGAGTCAATAGGACGATTTAAACCTCCACTGATGGTCCTGGAGAATACCGTCAATCAGATATGTGGCGCTGTGGCGACCCGTGACAGAGATTACTGTACGCAGTCATGTTTGGGGTTTGACCATTCCGAATCTCTGAGGGCATCGAGGGGGTGATATGTTCTGTGCCGTGAGGTAGGGATCCTGTCAGCGTTCCGTTGGTGGTAGCTATTTTCCTCTTCGACACTGGAGATTGCAGTCTACAGCGCTGGCAGTCAAGCAATCACGTCAAACACATGCTATTCACGACCCGTTGTGAGTATATCGTAGTAGCCAATCGTTGTCAACCCTGGGGATCAAATGACCAAAATTCGAGACGCTATCGTTGTACGAGAGAAAAAACCAAGGTTGGTCAAATGCGACCGAACCTGATCATAATTACAGTCGGTACGTTCGCGGTCTCATTTAATCTGTCACTCCAACAATACAACCTTCAGGGGGTCTAACGAACGAGATTGCCCTTATAATAGTATCTCCGATCATGGACTCTGCCATACACCGCGCGACCCAAGCATTTCTCGGCAACCACGAATAAAGCGACAACGTGTCATCTTCAACTCTGCGGAATACGGTGGAGGCTCAAAGACTTGAATATTGAAGCTCTCGATCGACAACTGACTGGAGCATCGCATCTCCCTCATCCTGGCTAGCATGCAAATTCGTGGCTGGCTGGCTGTGAAAGCACAAGTCACGAGAGGCAATGCTGCAAACACGTTTCTGCATGCAGTGGTAGATCAGCGTGGATATCCTGCCGTAGCCCAGGATGCTGTTTGACCTCTAAACCATGCAAGGCCTCCCAACCTTCGAGCCTGAGCAGCTCCATTCCTCGCCGTTGGCAGCACATGCCATTAGTGCCGTGGCCACAGTGTCCGTCTTATTAGCAAGCATATCTATGCCCACGTCTCGTCACCAAACCATTTCGGTGGGCACCCATCTCTCCTCATGTCCTCCTTCGAACCTCATTACCCTAACCGCAAGCTGGTCGAAATGCTTCCCTTTGCCTCTTCTCTGTGCATTCTCGCCGCCCTCGCCACCGGTTCCTTCGCTCTCCAAAGCAGTGCCAATGTCTCTGCTTCCCTTGATGCCAGCAAATCTAGAATGTACTCCAGCGCCATTTCGAGCATCATTGCTGCGGTCACCCCTATGTTGGCACTCATATATTTCTGCCCATTGTATCTGCTCTACCGGCACTCCAAACGCCATCCCAAGACACTCAACAAGGTATCTGGAGTTCGTATTCAACAGTATGGCCCACGTAAGTCTAAGAGTCGTCAGTCTCACTCGTGGCGGTAACCTTGTGGCTTACACGTGCCACAGTCATCTATATTTTTCTGTTGTTCACTAGCTTAGCGGAGGTTGGTTCATCCACACGAGCGGCCTAGGTTACTGAATAATTGCATTACGAAATATAGGTTGCCGATGCGACCTGGCTTTTACTACAATACAAGTACAACAACAACGCACCTGATTCAGCAACACGCACAGGAGTGCGTTTCTTGCTGTGAGCATATTCTGCCATAGTCGGAATGAACATCCATCGACATCGCGCAGGTTTGCAGGGTGTTGGACAACTGTTACGTCTGGAACGTATACCCTTTTCTTCCTTGACCCGCTCTGGTCACGACGTCCGATTGCGTCGATTGGCACGCAAGCAGTCTGGGTGCTCGTGACATGGGTCTTCTGGATCTCGGGTATCGGCGCGCTCAACAAATCCCTTCCCTCGCTGTTCATGAACAACTCTTGCGAAGGGGTCGTCTACTGCGGGCAGTTGCAAGCACTGTTTGGTGAGCGTTATGTTCAGTTGGTGCCTGTAGATCTTGGCGCTGACCACTCGTTCAGCGCTTTCGGTCGTTGAGATGTTGGTAGCATTTGTATTTGGACGTCATACGAGTGCTTGCCATTCTGACGAACTTTTGACAGACTTACTTTGACGTTTGGCATGGTTGTTATCACATGGCTGGTGTGGAGGTCCGCGCGGTACGTGCGCCAGCCAGTGCTGGTCAGAGTTTCCCCAATATAACGCGACATTGGAATGCAACGGGGAGTTGGGGGTAGGCAAATCTAATTCATGCAGAAATGAAGCAGTACCACGCTGGATCAAACTCACGTTGGATTATTAAACAACTTCTATACCCCCTAAAAGGAACCTCTCGTCTTCTAGTGTTATTACGATACTCGCCCTTTCGTTGAATTTCAGGTTTATGATGATGATCACTTTGCACCCTTGCCATTGTTTCGAAATACGATAACCCATACAACTATTTATGACGTGGTGACTTGCGGTGCCGGTCCTTCGTATAGCTCCAGAAAAGCAACCGAGCAGAGACGCGTGTATCTAGTAGAAAATCAGATTTCAGTCACTAAAGTCACTACACTTAGCATTAGGGCCGCAAAGCGAGAAAAATTCTCTGCAAAAAGCTGGTTTTTTTTGCCTCAAGGCTTGCTATTGTCGTAGCGGGAATTTCTGCCAATGGCTTTCTCGATCGATTTCGACACTTGGCTAGATATGTTCCCACCCGTTTAGTGTTGTTCCTGAGAGTAGCACCAATGCCTCCAAACCCTCCACGGTAATCTACTGCACCATTCCACTGAGTAAGCATCAAAGCCATCCAAACTAACCCGCCCCTCGGAAAACTATACAAGGCCGGAACCTACTGTATTGGGGGCACATAGTGTTCGACCTTTAATTCCTCTTCCGTTCATTTGGTGGTTGCCAAACGCCACCCTGTCCACTTCTGCAACGTGTCTTTGCTCAGATGAAAGGGAACAGGGAATGTTTCACAGTCCAAACCCTCTAGGAAAGTAACTTCAAGACGGCCGCCCTCGGGAGCCGAGGGGTCTGTGATGGTACCGGCTAAGCCATTACGAGGTCACAGTCAAAAGGACAGGAGCTGCTTACAATGATAACATACTTTGCCCACTTTCCGGTCTGACAAGGCCTCATGAACGCCTGCCTTGATGACACCACTTTCGATCATTCTGATATTTGCGTTTAGGCAAACATGTTGACATTATCGCCCTCCGACGTGTACGTTGCCTCTTGAACTGATGTTCCCTTGCAACTCTAGGATCAAACAGACAGGCGAGACTCGGGATGATCGTGGGATACCTTGATGGATGGACAAAGATCGAGTCATCCGTCGTCGACAAATCACCCGCTACGCTTTTACCCCACGAGATTAGATGGCTCAATACCACGGTTCAAAAAGGGGCCCGCCGCAAGAAGCAAAGAATCGCTTACACCCCTTGAGCCCGGTTCCTTCCGAACAGACTGAAAGGATCAAAGGCGTCAAGATCTCGTCGTGACTCATCATATGGCTTCTGCTTGTCGGAGAGCGCAAGATAAAGACTTGGTACCAGAATAATAGCCGCCAGGGGAAACAAGCCCCGTTGCACGGATACTTCCATGCTAGTTCTGTACGTTGGGGTGGGGCGTGATGCGATAGATGGTGCTACCAGCTACGAACGTTTTGAGCCAAGAGGAGGCCTTGGGAAACGTACTGGGCAAACGTAGCTGCTCGTAACAGTCGATGGTTCGAATGGGATGGTCTCGTTTCGCAAGACTGATTTATATATTTAATAAAAGCATCTGTTTCGGATTGACTTGGAATCTTCGACGGAGAACCGGCCCGGAATTATGCCTCGCACCGGTTGTACTTACCCGGTTCTCGGCTTGGATTCGGAGACGTTCCGATTGGTCGGAGGGGGACCGCTTCTCGGAACAAACCGGCACGATCGGAACCTCAAATGCTTGTTTGAGGCGCCAAAAAAAAGTTGAGTACAAATCGTCAACTTCTTTGGACCACGTCACAACTACTTGACCGTATTCGTTAACTAGACCACCACAATGTCTTACGCTCCAGGTTAGTTCAACGTTCCTCTATCAGACCATCGTTTGACCTCGGTATTACAGGTGACTCCAAGAAGGGTGCTTCCCTCTTCAAAACGCGCTGTCAGCAGTGTCATACCGTTCGCGCTGGCGAGCCCAACGCGGTCGGACCCAACCTACACGGGTGAGAACGATTCGACTTCTGCTCGGAGGTTGTTTGCTAATCCCGTACCAGCCTTTTCGGTCGTCAGACGGGACAGGTCCCTGGCTACCAGTACACCGCTGCCAATGTAAACAAGGGTATTACATGGGATGAACACACATTGTTCGAGTACCTTGAGAACCCCAAGAAGGTATGTCGCTTTTCTTTTCGTGTTCTGACGTGTCCTTAACACTTTTCATACTACAGTACATTCCTGGCACCAAGATGGCTTTCGCGGGTCTCAAGAAGGAAAAAGACCGTAATGACCTCATCACCTGGCTCAAGGAAGCGGTACGCTAGATTTTGTTTCCCATGTCAACTAACCAACGCGGATGCTCATTTCAATTTCAGACCGCCTAATTATATCCAGTCACGGACTTCTTGAGCGACCATCTACAAACTACATTATAGCTTGGTCTTATTCCTTAGATGACCATACTGCATAGTTCCTGCACACTCCCCCACTCAGATTGTCATACATTCTCCACTGATGCCATTGTTGGTGAAAATAACGCCGAGGATCATGGCGTTGCTGCCTTGTTACCCGATGAGCAATTGACTGAATTCATCACGTTTATAATCAAGTGAATAGTCTGGGTCAAGGTGATAAATAATCCGTGCTCCAAGAGTACGACGTGAAAGCGTGCAAAGTACATCATATAAGTTAGATTAGACGTGGGAGATAGTTCGCAAAATCATCCTCATGCATCATAAATGAGAAGATACGATGGTCTGATGGCGTTCTCTGTATAGCAGACCAGCTCGTCATAGTTCAGGGAACCCCCGAGAGCAACTTCGGCTAGAACCTAATCCGTCCGGGAGCAGTTAAAACACAATAGCAACGAGTAGGACAAAGACGCACTGAATCATAGCCTGGCGGAGGTCCAGTCAGCTTCGTATTGTCCTGGGTGATCTTGTATCCCTTCCCAACAACCACCTTGTTGAGAAGTATTGTCTTCTGCCTGGAGGGCTTGACGTTGCTCGAGTAGTCGTTGGATTTCGAAGAGGTCGAAGACGTGTAGATGCCCGAACCAAACCTATCGCGCCTCACGGTCATCATGCAGTTGACACGTGAAAAGCCAGTCACTTGCCTGCCCCATCCAGTCTTTTTTCCGAACAGGTTCAGACTGTACGACGTACGGATGATATTACAGAGAGAACACGATGTTGACGAGCAGAGGGTGGTGTTTCCATTGTCTCCTAAGAGACATTCCCTCGTCGTTCCGTGCCAGCGGCGGTTTTCGTTGCCGGGAGACCTTCCTGCAGCCGCAAACTTGCCTCGAGTCTCGACAGACGTCCTGTTGTAGCCCAGAGTGAGACGAGGTGCATATATGAATAGCAGGGTCGTCACTCACCGGTATGCTTCATATTTTGCGATGGAATTGGGGTGGCCAACGACTTTGTACACCCGGCGCACAGTTGGACAGGGTGTCTGGTGCCGCCACGAGGCCTTGAATTGGTCGGAAACTGCACACGATTAGATCTCCCGGCGACGATCAAATTGTAATAACGTACCGCTCTTAAACGTATCATGCCCAGTGTGTACTTCAAGCAGTAGTGGCGCGCTCCTTTCTGCCTTCGAAGTGCACGCCTGACCGCAAAAGTGCCCCTTCTTGACAGCTTTCCCGCAGAACAGGCAGCCATTCTTGACTGGTCTGGAGCGCAGAGCCGTAAGTATTGCATTGAAAAGATTGGACTGTGCGAATACGGACTTCGAGGGTGCTGTGGGTGCTCCTCTGCCTGCAGTTCCTGCAGCCTTTGCTTGCTGCGCGCAGGTTTTACCACAAAAAGAATGGGTCGTCTTCCCATCGTTGTACTTGGGCTGCTTGTGACAATGCTGCAGGGTATTACATCATCATCAGAGTGAAGACTCGGATGATAAAAAGGCAACATACGTCACACATGTTGGCTTTGGCACGAGGGGTAGCCTTGGCGCTCTTTCCCCTCGCAGAAGGATTACTGCCTGCTGCAGCCTTATTCTGCATCTTGACAGCACACGTCTTGCTGCAATAAGAGTGGGTCTTCGTCCCATCAAAGTATTTGGGTTTCGCGTGGCAAACCTACAAAGGGTATTCGGTGAACGGAGGTGCCACATGCGTCAGGAGGTGGCATACATCACAAAGACTGACTGCGTTCGTCGTGGCCTGTCGAGTGGGCGGGGCACTGAACGCTGGCTGTGTTTGCGGGGCTTGGGCTTGCGCCGATTGTGCCTGAGCACTCTGCGCGGCCAGGTATTGACCAGCCATGGTGCCAAGCACTGAGAGTGCAGCATGCATAGGCGGAAGTGCGGCACACATATCGAGTTAGGTAGAGTGAAAGAATGTAGTGTATGAAAGAGATATAGGGCGGGTAGACAACGATAGCTCGCCAGGAGCAGCTCGGGTGTGTGGATAAGACAAGAAGGATGGCTGATGGTGCGCTGGGCGGAAAGGGTGCTTTATACCACGGGCAAGCACGTAGCGGACTGTGGCAAGTCCTCGAGGAACGCGAATGGCGCGTGTTCACCGCGAGGGTTGAATAACTTCGTGGCTGAAGAGCTTGCTCATCTTGCCGCTATCGTTCGCGGGGTAGTCAGATGGTGTCTGTGTCTGTACTTGCCGAGGTGAAGCCCACCCCACTTGCCTTCAGCACAAGGCAACCACACCTCGTACACGGCAACAATTGAACACGTGCAAGTACCAGTGCCCTTTGATCCGGAGATTTGGTCAACTACATTGTTGACCACACGAGGTGTGCAGTAATGGGTGGCTATGGACCTCACAGCATTTGCGCGCTGCCTGGATCCGTGCAGTGGGGCCTGTGCCGACAACCGGCGCTGGTCAGAGGTTAGTCAGAAACTGTTCCACAGTCCATAGTCTGACATGGACGAGATATCATTGTGAGGTTGACTTCATGACGGACTGGAGTGTTCGGTTGTATGTCACAGCCACCCTAGAAGCTGCACAGCGTTAGGTCTCCGAAATCCGAACGTTGGATTGAAACATCTCAAGATTAGATGCCATTGGGAGTAATAGCGATACACTAGGATACATGGGTCATAGTGATCGTAGATATGGTGATCATACAGTGTGTGGGTATCGATGTGTGAGCAGAATCCGTATAAATACTTGTATCTGGAGCCAAATCGATAGTAAGCAGAGAGCTTGGTGAGCACCAGTCACCACCAAATTCCGCTTCCGGCCATGCTGGACCACTGTGGACTCCGTGAAGGTAAGCAGCGTGGTTATGCACCCTCAGCTAGCTTGCCGTGACCTTGCGTTAGCTGTAGCAATCATGACACAAGAGGTGTCTTAAAAACCATTTGCATGAATGCCTTCAGATTCCGTACACGTTTCGGCTTTTCTCCGTACACAACCAGGTACGCGGGACGCACGGTATCATTGTCGTAGGTGACAGTTTCTATTGACCATCATCAATTCCCGATCCGGAAAACTTCTCGCGTGCATTGACAAACCTTCGTAATTCAAGTCCCATCCAATTTCTCCAGCGACCTATGAGAAGCGTTAGATAATTGGTTGTGCAGCACACCAAAGCTTTCATACCGAGTCAAATCCAGCCGGTGGGGCAATCATATTGGGAGCATTCCGGTATCTCTTGTAGGGCCGTCCTACGACAACGCGGCTAACAATCATTACTCGTAGAGCGGCACTTTCAGACAGATTACAGATATAATCATCTGCCTCTATTGTTTGCAAGGAATTATGGTTGGTGCTAGCGATAAACTCATGGGACGTACTCGAGGAACAAGACGTGGTATAGATACCGTGTCCGAATCTTGAGCGATATCAGGTTGGATGTTCTCTTGGGCTAAACATAAATTCACGCACCGCTTAAAAGAGTTTTTCGAACCTACTAGGTGGATGAGAGCAGGTCAAGGGAGGTGAGAAAACGAACTCACCGCATTTGCTCACATCAAATGAGCTGCGCAAAATGGAGCACAGAAAGCATTCTTTGAGACCGCATAACAGTACACTAGTTGAGGAGTCCCCTAATAGACACGCACGGTTGGTACCGTGGAAAAGGAGTTTCTCGTTTCCGCGCTTGTCTTTGGCTTTCAGAATGCCCTGGACTTGGTCCCTGCAATATATCAAGGATAGGAGTAGGTAGGTGGGAAGGAAAGCTAAATATATACCTGTGGTTGAGGTAGGGCTCGAGCGCGGCTTCTGGCCAGAGAACCTGGAAGATATACTGGATGTCGGGCCTCGCTTTCTTGCGATGATGCCACCCTTTAACAAAGAGATCCTCTACTGTATTAGAAACTCACATCAACACCCTTTGATGGTGGCTGAGAGCAAGGATGATCACGTACCTTGAGTGAAACTGGAGTTATCCCTATCTAGGCGGACCAGCCGATTCCGTCGACCATTGGAGATGTTCACGGGGTTATCTAGAGAGAATTCATCTGGAGGCACTAGCTTTACCCATTCATCCTTGCGAGACGACTCGGTCATGATCAGGTCGAGCGATTTGGGCAGAATAAACGGAAAGGATGAGATGAGAGACTATATGCCATCGCCCCTTGGTTCACCTCACCTCCGCTGCACCTCGTCGGCACAGGCAATGGGACTGAAGCGATTCATCGCGCACATGTTACCGCTAAATTGCTAACAACGTGGACAATCAGCCGACATCAGCCGCGGCCTTCGCGAAATTCCACTGAAAAACCAGCACAATTGACGCGACATGTCTTCATTTTGCAATCGGGTTCTGTGAGATGCGGCCCCACCCGCAGCACGCAGATAACGCGCGAGTCCTGTGCCCACCATGCAGCCTCCACGCCGTGAAAACGTTGGTGGTTGCTTGCGTCTAGGCCGTCCAGAAAAGGCAAGTGAGTAAGATGGAGTAAGGCGCAGCCTTGCAAAACACGCTGCACAAGTTGCACGTTGCAGCTGGATGGCTTGTCAAGCGCGCATCCGTGGTAAAACGAACGACTGGGCCATCTTGATAGGCTTGACTTTTCCTAGCTTGTTCGGCACCCACTCGTGGGGAATTCATCATCCCGGGATATTTACATCGTGAGGGGCGTCAATCTTACATCGCCTTCTCGGAAGAGGTTTATAAGGGTCCCCTTCTCGTGGGCCGCGTGAAGGAAGCTATCGCTTGAACTTGCACTGGAACGATCATCCCCTCGCATATCTTCAAAATTCTGTATCTCCTCGCTGCAATCTTCGTAGTCACGCTTGGAATGCTGGACAGCCGTTGGATCATGAAGTTCTTTGGACTCGGAGGATCCCCGACCACACCTCAATCTGCCTCTGGGAAACAAAAACAGAGACCTGTTACACAGTACTATGCTTCAGGGTATGACGGGTTGTCTCTGGCGTTCACCAGCTAATGTCTCATTTAGCAACTCCTACTTGCAACCGGCATCACCCAGTGCCTCCGCTAACGTTGGCGCGGACGCGGACTATCCGCCTCTTACAGCTCCCGTTTCTCCCATCGGTGCATCTGTAGCTCCATTTCACACATCAAAGATGGCGCCGATTCTCTTCTACGACAAGAAGGACCCATTCTACGAATTCACCAACTTTTCGCCACATGAGGTCATTTACAAGGGGAAAAGGTATCCGACGAGCGAACACCTATTTCAGGCTTTCAAGGTACGTGCTATAAAATCTCGTCTCCATGTGCTAGCCCTTGTTCTTTCGCTCTTCGTTCGACGGCCATTCATTTAGTTCCTGGACGACCATCCCGAAATCGCGGAACGGATTCGGAACTGTGGTGAAAGACCGATGTTGGCATTTGATGAAGCCCATCGACACCAGAAATGGGTGCGCTCGGATTGGAGGCAAGCAAACATCGAAAAGGTACCGGCCGATTCTTTCTAGCGCAAGCTTTCTGAACGAACTGCGTAAACTTAGATGGAAATCGCACTTCGCCTCAAATTCACTCAACATCCCGACCTCAAGGCGCTGCTCTTGGGAACAGGCGATACTGACCTCGTCGAGGTGAGCAGACTCCCACCATTCATCTCACTCGGAATTCAATATGTTTTAGGATTCCCCACGTGACTATTTCTGGGGAATCGGTGCTGACCACTCTGGCCGCAATGAACTCGGAAAGGCCCTCGTGAGGCTTAGGGTGGAGCTACGCCAAGAACAGGATGACCCGTCCCACATTCCTACTGCCCGACGAGACACTACTCGTTTTTCAGTTCAAGATCTTACTTCCCTCGTGCCCAATCAACTGACCCCTACTGCATCTGCCCTGGCATCGGGGAATGGATCTGCCAGCCCACGGATAGTTCCACCTCAGGGAAGTGGACTTTGTGAGGTATGATCGAGCACCTTCCCCAAGCAACACGTTATCTGATCAATGAGTTAATATAGTTCTGCCAAGTGAGGCCCAAGTATCCAGGCCACCCTTACTGTGGGCGGACATGTGCCGCAGAGGCGACTAAAGTGTGCAGCGTATGTGCTGTAACTCCTACTTCTTCCATCAATTATACTGAGATCATGCAATCTGCGTTCTCTTGGTAGTTCTGTCGCTCGAAGCCTCGCTTTGGGAAGCACCCCTACTGTTCGAGGACTTGTGCGGCTAAGGCGGGTGGAGCACCTTGATCTCCGAAGGTGTTTCTACTGTATGCTATGAACCATGATGCTCGAGATATGGATACGGATTCATTAATTATACACGTATGTTAGTACCGCCCTATTTCCGTCGAGTGTATGACCACGTGGATTCAAATGTCAACGGAGCTGCTACAAAATCAACGTTGGGTGATTCACAGACGACCGATCATGATGCTAAAATATAAACATAACAGAAGAGAATTATACAGCGGATACATATGTTATCGAACGGGTTACATGGTGAAAGTGGCATATGTGATTGGTATGAATGATGAACAACTTGCATAGTGATATAAGAAGCGATGATGTAAATACATACTACAGCACAATAAACCAAAAGTCCCATTTCCAATTCACTTGTCAGTGAAATCAGCGGAATACCCAAGAGATAAAACACGTCTAATACCATCTAAAACAACATATCGTCAGTAACGTATAACGCAACTGGATCATTATATCCTTACTTCGAATAGGGCTCATAGCCCGCGTCGGACTGAGCGCCCTCATGGGGCTTCGCGATCCCAAGAGCTTTTCAGAAATCGTATGTGTGTTTTCGTTTCGGACTTGACCGTCGTTCTTACCATCCACATCAGGATAGAGCTCAGGCGGCATAGGTGAGTTTGTGCGCGAAGCCAGCACAAGACGACCTTGCATACGTGGTGAGGAGGGCGGGGAAAGCAACAAAGCGATGCTAGGGTGACACTCGGAGCTTGCAGGCACAGCCTTGCTCTCCTTCCTCGTCCTGCGGCCACGAGAAAGCGTCGTCACGTGCGTAGATGGTGCCCTGCTGTCGTTGCGTACAGATGGAGGGGCGAATGAGTTGCTTGAACTAGGATCAGAAACAAGAGCTGCGGCGATAGTTGCAAAATTAAGAGTGGGTTGAGCTTCAGGAGTGCTCTCGCGTGGGGAGAAAAACGAAGGAAGGAGGCCACTTGCTGAGAGCTTCCTCGGCGGCAGACAGGGCGTTGAACAGCTGTGTTGTGTCCCGAGAGAGGATTTTGAACGAGAGTGACGACTTCTCTTCGAAGCTTTTGAATCAGAAGTATGGCATTCAGCCAGTGAAGGCTTCCGCGCAGCGGAAGGAGAGGGATCGTTGTCCATGGCAGCCGCGTCTGCAATATTATGGATATGGATATGGTATTTGAGTGCCTCGACATCCGGCAAAATATCTGCGCATCCCCGACGACGACACTGGATCTTATTCGTGGGCTTCAGGCCAGCGTTGTGCATCATTGCAAGCGCTTGAGTTTGCTATGGTTGTTGCATTAGTATACATCGCCAATAAATTTGGCGAACGAGATGGCAACATACAGCTTGCATGAGCGCTCGCTGATCAGTGCGACACATGTGGACTTTGGGTTTTGGCTTCCACATCATGTCCATAGTGGACTGGGTTTCCACCGACGTAGCGAGCGTGTACATTGAGCGCTGGTCATCGGGAATTTGAGGGAGCACCTTCTCTTCAGCTCGCATTGCGGCAGAGTCGGGGGTGTCACTACGATGCACCGCACGATAACGAGCAACAACTTGTTGCGCTGCACTGAGGGCAGAACCCTTGTCCACAGTTGCTACCAATGTCGCTTGAGTGGAGAAGGTATCGCTATCCAGTATGGAGATGAATTGCCATTGCGAGGGGTCCGAATAACCGGAATCGGAGTCGTCGTCGCGTGCTTCGTGTTCTCCGCGCGTAGCACGACCGGAATGAGCGGATGGTTCTGGAACTTCCAAGGGAAATATACTGGCAAAACGGCGAGTATCGGGTTCCTCACCACGGCCAGCGCGTGGATCAGTGTGGTTGTCGGTAATGGTGCGGAGGTTGCGGGACACGGCGTTGGGGTGGTCAGACTGCATATCGGCTGCGATGGACAAGATGGACGATACCCACTATCAGTGGTTGTAAGGGCAGGTTAGATAGCGGGACCGAGTTTATACATAGAAAAGTAACAACTGACGCTTTGACATTGTGGGTTATTAATGTCAATGAACGTCCACACTTGGTTGTCCGAGTTCCACAATGAGAGTCCTCGAGGCTAGGAGGCAATGCACGGTCGCTATCCAGCTTTGCCATGCGCTCAATATAATGTGCGCGCCTAACAAATTCTTGTGATGCCCGCCCTTGATTAATCAAACTTGGAAATGGGCGTGCAGGAGGCGTTCGTCGTGGTGGTGGTGGTGGTCGCAATCCAAGAATGGGTATGCCACATCCTAGCATAGGGTTAGGGTCTAGCCCTTGGGTCGCTTTGCCTTTCCCAAGGTGGTATAATCCAAAGCAAACCATGAGTAGCTTGGGAGGCCTCGCCAGCAAGGTCGTCCACAACCATCGTTTCATCATACCCACGTCACGCACATTTCAGACTAGTGCACTATTGCATCGTTCACCTGCTTATCCAGGTCACATTCCCCTCAACGCCTTTGAAAATGTGTTCCTCACGGTAGGTTCCGCCCTCATGGCATTCATGGACCCTAGGCGCGGCGGTAAGCTCTCGCAAGAATTGCCTAGGACTTTTCACCATCGTTGATATGCTCTAGACATGGTGGCCGCCCTTGGCGAAACTACCGCAGGTTCTCTGCTCCCAAGGTTGCGCGACACGATGCTCGATTCTCCGGAGGGCCGAAGGATCCTTAAAGATCGCCCACGCGTTAGTTCAAAGACCTTGGACCTGCAAAGGCTAAACACATTTCCGGACGGGACGTTTGGAAGAGAATACATGAGATGGCTTCAGGTATGCAAGGTCACACCTGATTCTCGAGAGCCAGTTCGTGTACTTCTCTACTGTCATCGCTGAATACATTCTCACATCCCTAGTAGGTTCATTACGTCGACGATCCTGAACTAGCCTATGTCATGCAGCGATATCGTGAAACTCATGATTTCTATCATGCTCTGTTTGCTCTTCGCGTCTCTGCTTTACCAGAACTTGCTCTCAAAGCATTCGAGTTTGCCAACTTAGGTTTGCCCATGGCCGCACTAGCACTCGGAGCCTCAGTCAAGATGAAGGAGGTACAACGTAATAGGCTCTGGCAAGAGTTTGTGCCATGGGGAATCAGGTGCGGTGGAACTGCTAAGTGTCTTCTGACAGTATACTGGGAAGAGAGATGGGATCAACAAGTCTGGGAGATAAAGAAAGAGCTTGGTGTGTGGGATCCACCAGGCGGATTGAGTATCCATTCTCCATGAATATTGGCAGTTGCATGCTCCTTGTACGATACTTATGTTTGAGTTGTCATAAATTGCCATTCTAGTACGTAGGACACTGGCCGAGTAATAGAATTAAGTCTTTGCATGAGGTGGCTGTGATGCCACATCTTTCTTTCTTCTGCTCCATCCCCTGTTGCTCTGAGAGTTGCTGTGCTTACAGTTGCACATTGCTTTCACATGGCTCACCTCTACTCAATCTTAGAAGCACCATGTTGGAATTCTGGGTATTTGTCTTCTGATCTTCAATTCTAGATCCAGATATTCCAGGCCAGTCTATGTGATATACCAAGGGTCTCACTCCCATGGTGTAATCACATAGGACATGTGATCAGGATCATCTGATGTTTACAACACAGGTCACATGGTGTCTGACACACCAATCCTAACACATCATGGGCTGATCCAGCCCTGGCCATATTTGATATCACTTTGACTCATACAAGATGACATCACAGATAAGCTCCTATATTACTATTGGACAGCTTACTGATATCTTGGCACCTTTGTCATATCTAGTATCAGATGTTCCACATCTGATCTGTCTAGATCTGGATACAGGGTTATGCCCTAGGGTTTAGGGCTACTCCCAGATCTCAATAATAGAGTTCAAGATATTCATCCATTATCACATTAGACATTTGATATTGACAGATAAGGGTTGAGGGCATCTCCTCTTATTCACCTGATCTGGAAACCTCAGACTTTATACCTGATCATTTCCATCTAGATGGAGGATAGAGGGTTTCTCCTTTTGTCTTTTCCCTCTAAACCTGACCCAAGGATCTTTCCTTAGTTGTCCTTCTTTAGGGCTAGTACCCTATGCATATTTGGACATGGACAAATAGTAACATACATTGCATGTACCTACTTAAGGAGCTCTGCTCCACCACATTCACTTGTGTGCCTCCACTCCTGTTCTTACCAGACACTCACTCCTGCCCACTTACTTCTCTCTCACACCTCCTCATATCTTCTCTACTAGAGAGTTATTTTGCTCCTATCAACCTAGGACCTTCCTTGGAATATCCCCTGCAGGCTATCCCTAGAAGCTGAACTGCTTGAACTGTGTGCCTTGCTTTACACCTCCCAATTTGATACACCATCTCTATAGGAAAGTTCTCCCCTGATTGAGTCATCCATTGAATTGTATTTGGATTGCCCCATCCCAGAATGGATCTCCTGGAATAACAACCCCTGGACTTTGCAGTCCCTGGCTTCACAGGTTGAAACAACCCAAGACCTAGGGGGTATGATAACCCCTGAGTTACATCTGGAAAAAAACAAGATACAATATAGTGCTATGTAGCATCCAGAGTCTCAATAGTTCCCATTGGCTTCCCCCATGTATGTAGTACTATATATCCACATAAGTACTCACACAACACAACCATAGTGCAGGTAGCAATCCATAGTTATTGGTGTACAGTGCTACAGTGGACTATGTAGCGCTATATCGTGCTACTGCCAACACCAATGCAAACACTAAACTACTCCTACTCCGTACTATACCCATCCACCTCCATCTCGCCCTGATCATATCCATCCTCCTCCATCTCGTCCCCACCATATCCATTCTCCTCCATTTCTCCCTCTCCCTCTGGCTCATCACCCTCATTTTCGTCTGCCTCGTCTGCCTTCCTTCCAAGCCCTGATCCAAATTCCTCAATGGCATCTTGAATGATGTCGTCAGGGATGAAAGGTCCCTCATCCTCATCTGCAATGGTCTCGACACCTGCATGCCACCTACACACCATCAGGCAACATTTACATGAAATCACTACAAAGACTTACCTTCCGTGCTCAAAGATATCCTGTAGCATCTTGGGTAGAATCCCCATGTCACATGTTTGCTGGTGGAAGTATTCGAGAGTGTCAAGGTATTTCTTGTAGACACGTTTGTACTGGTCCTCTTTGAACTGAATTGATTCGTGCCTGCTTGTGGCCCATTCATCAATTGCACATTCAATCTGTTCCAAAGGTGGTCAATCACTTCTCAGCGTCCATCTGAATAATTTACCGCAGTAATTGATAGTGCGAATGCCACACGAGGGAATGGAGAGTAATGGTCAGCCCATATAACTCCTTCACCTGACCTGTTTGCGAAGAGTACTTCATTGATGACTTGTTGAATAGCTTTGTGCTTGTAAACGCCGGCACGGCGAGGGTGGAGCTCCTACCAGTGGATATTACATTAGTAGTCTCATCATACTCATCATACTCGAACAAAAGACTTACACGGCAGGTGAATGCTGCTTGGGGCTTGAGCTCGCTAACAAGTTGTTGGTTCTTCTCTCTGGTGGTAGTCACGTCACCCATTTCAAACCCATATGCAGTTGAAACGACCATGCATGCATTTGTCTTGAACTGGCTACACAGGTGTGTGCCTCGAGCAGTAATCTAGATGGTGGAATTTAGTAGTGTATTGTGAATCTGAGATCTGAGAGCGACACTCACCAGCCAGATAAGTCCTCCATCGAGTTGGCTGTCCTTCAATTTGGTATCGTGATACTCACAGCCTTCTTTCCAGGCTGCCAGAGCCCACTCCTGTTCTTCAACCACACCTGGAAAAGGGTTTTCTTTCAACAACATGATATGGTAATGTTGAATGGCGACTTTGAGAATACGCTGGGTCCGCAGATCGTAGTCAGAGGCCTTGGGTCGATTCTTGGAGCGGGTAGTTCTTCCATGGGCCAGGTCGTGAGTCAGAGTAGAGGGCATAGAGGATAGTGCCTGTGGCTCGTTAGATGTGTGCCCGTTCACTCCCTGTAATGGTCACGATCTTATTATTCTCACGACTAACCCTGTGCCCTACGAGAGCCCTCTACCCTGGGCTATACCCTAGCCCTAGGCCCTTACCCTTTACCAACCCTGTACCCAGGGCTATCCGAACCCTTACC